>JAWRVF010000518.1:0-250865 GCA_036785485.1 Physcomitrellopsis africana
GCTTAAATAGAAATATTTTAGTAAATTATCTTAAAATTATAGATAATAGAAAAAAAAGTAGAAAAAAGTTAAAAGGTTAATATTATTTTTTTATAGAAAAAGCTTCCACTTACTTTGTATAGCCATAAATAAGGCAAAATAAAATATATTAGAAAAATAAATAATATAGGTATCTTCAAAGAAGAATTAAGGTGAGATTTTAGAAAATTTTACCTTATAAATCTTAGAGTTGATATCCAAAGAGGACTAGTTATGAGTCTGGGTTGGAATCATATCCTAAGATACAAAACTACGTGCCTATGGCGGATTGAAGAGTCTTTTATAGATCAGAGAATTGGATTAGTAAGAAGACTTAAGAAGGTGTGTTTTAGTAATGATTTTGAATAATTTGGAGAATAATTGGCTTTGTAGGAGCTTTATAAAGTCAAAGTTGTATTGAGTGACTTTGGATCTTATGAAGTAAAGAGGGATTTACAACTTTTAGCTTTTCAAGAGTTTGATTTTAAATCTATACGTGAAAATTTGAGGATTTGTGATTGAAGTTGTGGTTAATATATATTGTAAGTTTGAGCTAGATCAAATAGTTCAATTGAGAGTTATTGGAGTTCAAGTGCGCTAAGATCTTGGAAGTTGAGGTTTGAGGGTTAGTAAAGATTTCTTAGATATTTAATAATCTGTTAGTTGGATTGAGGTGAGAATTTTTTGTATAGATAATAGATGATTTAACCAAGATTTGATTATAATTTGATTAGGAATTATTTAGGATTTTATTAGGATTATTAGAATTTGACCTAAATTTGACTAGGATTTATTTAGGATTTGACTAGGGTTGTTAGAATTTGATCAAGATTTGGTTAGGATTTCACTAGGATTATTAGGATTTGATCAAGGTTTGACTACAGTTTGTTTAGAATTTGATCAAGATTTTATTAGAATTTATTTAGGATTTGATCAAGATTTGACTACAGTTTGTTTAGAATTTGATCAAGATTTTATTAGAATTTATTTATGATTTGACTAGGATTTGATTAAGATTTATTTAGGATTTGAGCAAGATTTATTTAGGATTTGTTTAAAATTTGACTAGGATTTGTTTAAGATTTGATAAAGATTTGATTAGAATTCTTTAGGATTTTTGATATATTCTTTTATAATTAATTAAAAAATATAATTAAACTTTTAATGATTGAAATATACTTGTTAGTTTTAGATGCAAGTTCACATAATTCTATTAGAGGTATTAGGATATGTTATTGTTATTTTTTTTTTTATCTTCTATAGCCAGGTATCCAACGCAATCTCAAGCAGGACTTCACGACATATGATAGCAATTGTCTTAAGCTTTTGAGGGCCAAAATACAATGGGATTGTAAAACAATAAGTAAGTTGAGCAGAAAGAGAGAAACTTGAATAATTTTGAAATGTTGGATTATTGAGCCACACGGTGTCGTGTTGTGGTTCGGCTACTATGTAAAAAAATTATACATATATATTTAATGTACAATTTACTACTTAGCTAAATGAAAGTCATATCAGTGGATTTTATTGGTTATAGGATGTGATTAGGTTGCTAGTTTAGAAAGGATCTATTAAAAAGATTATTATTAAGATTTATACAACCTTATTTTCTTTTTAGTAGTGACTTTTGAAGTTAATTTTATATTGATAGTAACTTGTATATATCTTAAGTTGCCTATGTTAGACATTGGTGATCCTTAAGATCTTATTTACTTCTTTTATTTGGTGCTTAAAGCACCAAGTATGTAAATCTTATAAGAAGAAAGGTTAGAAAAGGGGTTTTAATGTAAAAAGGGTAGTTTGGCCATCCATGTGGATGAATAGAGGTAGATGATAGAAATCTCTATTCTAATTGGCCAAAAATCATGCCCAATGGGCTTCAAGGAGGCTGCCCGAGGGTTTTTTAGGAGTTAGGGTTTGTTTTTTGAGGGGAGTCGAACATCAAAGGCTAGGATCATAAGATTTAGGTTTTTGGATCTGGTTTAGGTGCAAATTTTGTGTGATTTGCACTTTTTATGAAGAAGTTATAGGCGCCCAAAGTTAAGGTGTTGATTTTGGACCTACTGTCACTCTTTTGGGCGTAACTCGCGCATATAGAGAGATATTGAGGATTGGCGACTGGAGTTGGAGAGAGCACTTTTACGGCTATACTTTCTATGTATGGCTTGATAAAATCCAAGCTAGAATGAAGGAGATATTGGGAGTTGAAGTCAGTGCTTACAAACTTAAGGGCAGTAAGTGACCCGCTTACATAGTGGTTACATTTTGAGCTATATCTTAAGTAATTTGATAGATTTTTTGCTCAAAATTTTCAAGAGTGTATATGCTTATGTCAAAAGACTATGTAAAAAATTTTTGTGGCATTAGGATTTTGGGTTTGTGAGATATAAGGAAAATAGTGCTCGGGTGTCTCTGAGCTAGGGTTTTAAGCACCTACTAGGGATTTTGAGATTTCACACGATCGGAATTGAATTTGTGGGTGGTTCTTTCTTGTGATGAAACTTAAGAGAATTATCTACACTTTGAATTAAATTTTATAGAAATTGAATAGTTGGATCAAGAGTTATTGGACTCTAAAGTTTAGCAAGAAATAGGTCCTTGCCAGTGAATAAAGTTTTGAAAGATTTTTGTGGAAATTTGAACCCTTTTTGTACAAACTTACTTGAATACAAGAAGGTTTACATACATAACTTCTCTTTTGTGAGATTTTTGTATTATTTTTCCTTTTTATTGAAGACAAATGACCTGTTGGATTTTGCCATCAAATTTCAAATAAACTCTCCATAGCCAGGTACCCAGTGTATTCCCAGATAGAAGGCCACATTATACAACATATTGGTGAACCCGACGTGAAACATCTAGGGTAGGGAGTTTTGAAGGAATATTTTGGTCTTTATTATGGCAGGGGAACAAGGAGATAGTAGTGGAAACTGCAGTGGAGCATCACCAATGCAGCTTGATCCTGCTACAGCTCAAATGTTTCAAGCATTTGTTCTTTATATGCAGCAACAACAAGCAGTGGAGCGTAAGGTGGCTATGGCTACCAAAGCCTTACAATCTTTTGTCGGCATATTGGATCAGTTTGATGGAAAAAATATTTCCAAGTATTTGAAGTATTATTCGTGGGAGATAGAGCTTAATAAAGTACCGGAGAAGGAGATGATCCTAACATTTGAGCTAGCAGTTGTACCTGAACTCTGTGAGCATATTAAGGGGATTATTCAAACTTATGGAGCAAAATGGAAAGATTTTATCCTTCAGCTAAGAAAAGAATATTCTTTGGAGGATGTTGAAAGGTGACAAAAAAATCACTTATGGAATGGATTAATAAATCCAACAAGGAGTTGGTAGCAGCAGAGTTATTTCAAGAATTTGAAAGGCAATTTCTTCAACTATCTTGGTAGAAAAGCTTATACTTGAAAATGACAAGGTGGAGTTATTTTTCCAATCGGCCGATAGTAAGCTACAGAGGGAATTGGAGTTATTATTGGAATATAACATAGAAGATAATGGACTTACTATTGACTGGAAGAAGGTCTCGGAAGCAGTGGATATACTTATTAAAAGAGAGTACCAAAGAGATAAAATAGTGATAAGACAAGAAACTAGGCCTCGTCCAATTACAATATCTTGTAGGCAAATATCAAAACCTGCTATACCAATAAGTACTATTCCAATTCCTATGTCGACAATTATATCACAAAAAGATGCAATTGAGGAGTTAGTGAAAGGAATGAAAGACTTACAAATTAAATTGGAAATTATAAATTAAAAATTATAAATCCTTTCTGAGTCTTCCTCAAAAAACTCATCCTTCAGCAACTCCTCAAATCTCCCCCACGATATATCCTGTTTATGCAAATCTTGCACCCTCTCCCTGATCTCAGGTATAACTGCCAAATCAAAGGTGGCAATCATTTTAAGTTCTAAAACTTGATGTACCTCCATTTCACACGTATAAATTCCTAGGAATTTAGTGATGTTCCTCCCATCAAACCTCCAAATCTTGTCCACTACTGCTTGTAAGGCTTTAGAGGTGTTTTTGTCATCTCCTTGCACTTGTTGCATTTGTTCCATAAACTGGGCAAATGCCTTGAAAAGGTCTTAAGCAGCCACCCCCCTAGGTAATTCAAAACTTGGGTTTTGATCTCCCATCTTCACTTATTGAGTAACTAATGCCTCAAGGCTCTCTCAGTGGAAGCACCAATATGTCGGAGTAGAGAGAATTTGCCTTAAGAAAGCGCTGGGCTTCTAGCTGTCACTAATTTCTCAATCAAGCTTCAAAAATGAGGAAACTCAAAGTTTATATATATATATTTTTCCTTTTTGAGAAATTACATCAAATACATAAGCCTCAAGTAACTAATAACATCCAAAGTATGATAAAATTCTCTAAAACCTTATATATCTTTATATGGAAATTTTCTCAAACTTCAACATCTCATATCTCGTGATCCGACCATCTAAACATAGTAAACTTTTTTAAAAAGTACTAATGAATTCTTATCAACCTCTACAACAATTTTCAACTGCAAATTCATTGCGGATCTTGAGATATCTTGAAAACCCTTATAGTCGCTTCAAACCCTTGTCTTTATACACCCATATACAAATTTCTTCATATCTCACAAACTATAAGCTCAAATTCCATGAAATTTGTATGTATAGCTTTTTAATACAAAATTTCACATTCTTCAAGAAGTTTGAGCCATAATTTCGTCTGAAAAATCAAGTTATGGCTCAAAGCATAACTATTAACAACACAGTGTGCTTACTGCCTTGGAATTGGATGCGCCGTCTTCAACTCTTCATATCTCCTTTGTCTAAACTCAAAACTTAAGAATTCTTTTATGATAGACGTAGATCTTGAAATCACCTTTTCAATTGCACCGTTTGATCTTCAAAAACCTTTGTACAACTCCGCAAAATCTGAAAAGAGTGACAATATGTATGAAATCCACTCTTTAACTTTGAACAAGTATAACTTCTTAACCCTAACTCCAAATTGTCTAAAATTTCTTCTCAAACTATACCCAAAACCCTAAAATTTACAACCCTACCTCTTTAATTGAAAATCCCACCCTTTGAAGTTGCCGAAAATCCCCTGTTAAGGTCGCGGGTAGCCTCCTCAAAGCCCATTGGGCATAGTATTCGACCAATAGGGATGAAGTTCCCTATTCCTTGCCTTCATCTGACCATGGCTTGATTTCATCCCTTCCAATTAGCCTCTTACTAGCTTAAATTTTCATCCTTAAGTCCCCACCTTCTCTCAAGGCTTTATACTAAACATTTAGATCTTATAATTTTTAAATACCATAACTAAAATAAATAAAATAAAATAAAATAAAGTTTCTTCTATCAACCATTTTTAATTTAACTTAATAATAATTCTAACACACATCTAGATTCATAAACATATAATATATTTTAACTAATTTTTACGTACTGTAAGTAATTACAGTACGACAGCGTACCATCATATTTCTTCGGAAGACTAACTTGAGGTTCTTTACGTTGTTGAACAAGTGGATTTTACTAGCATAGTATAGGTAGTATTGTATCTTCAAGCGCAAAAGTTGGAAGTAGATGCAATCTAGATTGTGATACTTAGATGTTGCATCATTACAAAGTTTTGCAACAACTCCTTCAATCTCTGCAATCCTAGTAGATAAAGTAGTAACATATATCCTGCGGTACGTGCTGGTCAATGGGCCTAGGTCTAAGAAAAAGAGTAGGGACCTTAAGAACGGGATTTTTAACATCCTTTTGAATGGCAGGTTTCATTAGAGAGAGTGAAGGCCTGTTAGCAAATATAGATGATGCATTTAACTTGTTAACAAACATAGAAGGAGCAGATATAGGACGTTCCTTTAGAGATTTGACCTGGTCGTCGTCAGAAGAGGCATTGTCCTCACTAAGATATATTTTGTTAGATATAGAAGAGTGTGAGAGACTCGAGTTATATTTAGGATGGTCATCCTCATCTGCCCACTTAGTTACAAACTTCTTCGAAGCTTCAGCTTTTGCTTGAAGAGACTCAAAGAACTTAGAAGACATTATGATACGGTAGGATGTCTAATATGCAAATAGTTAGATAGATAAGTAGGAATATATATTCTTGACAGACAGCAATGCGAGAGTGGGCAATCCTAGAATGCTACTCTTCTAACAATCTTTTCAATTTCTCTGGAGTAGTCTCTAACCTTACTATATTGGACTTAGATACATTGGATGAAGAAGATTTATCCTTGGATATGAAGACAATGTTTTTATCTCCAATGCGTATCTTTCGTATCATTCTTATTTTATTGTGCTCGAAGAAGATGTCGTCATTCTTTACTATTCCCAGTCTCATATACACAATGATACTGTTGACACCTTTTTCAAGATCCTTATCTGACAGTCCAGTGTTAGTTTCAAGATATTCTTTTATTTTATTTCTAGCTATCAGCTTTGCCATTTTGTACAGAAACTATGATCTCTTTGCCAATGATCATATTGATATAATATCACTATTGTCTGCACTATATATAAGTCATATCCGACCTTGTAAGTTGGCATAAAAATGTTACACTGCAGAGATCATGTCTCCAGTTGGATTATCAACACTATTGTCACCTTTGATACGAAAGGTACCCTTGAATAAAATACAAAAAATAAAAATTGCTGTAGATGTTAATGCTCTACTCTTCATCATATCTAAATGTATTATACATAGTTGAATGAAGAGAACATTCTCCTTGAAGGAAGCTGAGGATGTGTTAAGACATGAAGCACTTGAGAAAGCAGAATATGGTTCATCTTGTATCGAAATAATTAAGAAAGCAATGGAAGTTCTAAGAGACAACTTTTATTGCACCTTTGTATTTGACGGAAAGATGTTCACTGAAAAGAAATTGGAACTAGAAAGAAGAAAAAAGAAAGAAATGAGAGCAAAGGATACATTGGTAACTATGAGGGATATATTCAAAAGGGACCTCTCAGATGAGAATAATGCGAGACGGTACTATAGTGCACTTGTTGAGTCCGTAGAGCTGGCAGTATCAGAGTCACTTACAGTACTTAATGAGTGCATAGTAGGTGAATACGAGACAGACGTTATATGTGCATACATGTACAAGAATAGAGAAGTCAGTGCCGTGCTGAGCAGCGACTATGACCCTTTATTATTCGGATGCCCACACCTTATCAAAGACATTGATATGATAACTGAATCTGGAGATATTATAACACTACAAAGTATATACAACTATTTCAGAATAAATCATGAATAATTTATAGATATGTGTATCTTGATGGGCATTGACTACAATAAAAAGATCACCGGAGTAGGATCCAAAACAGCTCTTAGTGAGATAACTAAATTCTGGAAAGAAAGTAAACTCAGCATATATAAACTAAGAAAAATATATAACTGCTCGTATTCAATACAAAATACCAGACAGTTTTCACTTGAAATGTACGAGCCATTTGATATGGTAGATGGACTAGATGACTTCATTACAGTTCTTTAAAAAACTTTTTTTTTAAAATGAGCTAATTCCTGTTGTTACCAGACCCCTAATGGCATCCGCGAAGTCCTTCACCAAACATTTTTGACCCAGGAGTCGTAGTATCTGATCCATAGGATTTGATATATGGTTCTCTATGTAGTATAGATGATCTATCTCTAAATTATGAGGCATTATTAAATACGGCGGACACATTTTGTGACCTTGAAGCTTATATTCTTTTTTGCTCTTAACAAATACAAAATCCAACTTATCACCGGGTTTAGTATCTATCCCCAGGTGTTTCAATCTATCACTATACACTAGTAAGGGTGTGCCTGCACTAGAATACCCCTTTCCCAACATCTTTGTAATTACTAAGTCGTCTAGTGGGACACGATCTCTGACTAGTAATATAAGCCTGTGTCTAATGAACTCTACTATATCACCATATGGCAAGGAGTCCATTACCATTTCTATTAATGACGAATACATATCCTTCAGAAATACACAGTTGTCTCTTCTAGATACGACAACTCCCTTATAAATCACCTTCCGTTCTCCTGCTACCAGTCCTACGTATCTCTTCTTTGTTATTAATAAGAAGGTTTCAAACACGCTTTTGAACTCTAGTCTCACTGGAGCAGTAAACTCTTTTGATACCTCACTGGATATAGACATAGCAAGAGACCTACATGATTCATAGTTCTGAGTAGTAGAAGATGTGAACATACACGAATCTGTATCGCCGTATATGAGACTCACTAGATATTTAGATGATATAATAGTTGATGCTCGTGTCAACATAGACCTACCCACTGCTGTAGTTGATTCGGCACCTTCTATGAACTGTAGGTACGGAGAATTGCGAGTTCCATATGAGCCATACACGGAGTTAGCAGATATCTTCAAAGCAATTTGTCTCCTTTCAAGAACTATCTTTTTTATGCCAGTAGCACTACTAGACTGTACTTTAACCTTGTTTCTTCTTACGATTAACGTTTTCAAAAGGGAAGGCACCAGTCCTAAAGGTTTCTTAACAAACTTATAAGACATTCTATCTGGCACTTCTATATCAAAGCATGGTTGATTAGTATTGTTCTTAAAGAACGTCGAATAGCATATGTTGTGACTTATGATTACAGAAGGATACAAACTAGAGAAGTCGAGTAGAGAACACCCCTTATAGAGCCCAGGAGTGGAATTTGATACTATAGCGCCCTCGTACTCAAACTTTTTGAGTAATGAACTAGTCTTGTCAAAGATGACATTCTTATCATAACATTCTTTGTACAACTGAGACTCCACTCTTATTTGTTGACCTCTTGTATAGAGATCTTGAATTCTAATTCTTACAATAGCTGACATCTCTGTTACGCTGATCCATATGTTCATGCTGTCAAATAGTGCAACAGTCAGCACAGAATCGACCATGCAATATCTTTCGATTGTTTTCATTGACCTTTTGTCTCCCTTTTTGTACAGGTTGAATACCTCTTTGTACGGAAGGTCTATTTTTTTATTCCTTGTAAACTTTTTTGAAACAGAAGAGAGGCTGTAACTTTGTGGTTTGTACTCTTTTGTAACATATTAGTATACATCTATAACCGTGCGTCCAGGCAAATCAAGCACCATGTAGTCATTAAAGCCATATGCTGCATTGCTCCAGTTTATAACTATTCTTTCGATACCTGTGTTATTAATTCTAGACGTAGAAGGTAGGCTAATGAGCTTTCTTTGTAGCTTTGTATCAATGTATTTAAAGTCAAACATGAATATATTATATCCTATTATAACATCTGGATTTATCTTCTTAGTGAGCAAGAAGTACGCTTCTATCAACTCTCTCTCGTTTGTAAATGCTGTCATTTCTGTATCATCAAGCTCTATCTTGCACTTTCCAATGTATAAAAGATATTTCTTAGATGTCTCAAGCATGAGGTATCTCTGCGATACTATAGAGATCATAAAGATCTCATCTTTTTCCACATAGGGATCCGGCATAGCATTGCTGTTAGAAGAGTATACCTCTACATCCATACACATGATTAGTGGTCTTGGCACATCTCTACTGTCTAGGGATTGTATCGACTTCCAGCTGCATGTATATTGAAAGTCTGTAGAACATAGCTTTACACTACTGTTAACAGATGCGTACAATGCTTTTATCCATCCCGAATAGCTTATGCCTGTAGCAGTAATAAATATTTTTTTAATCTTTATATCATCCTCATATGTTCTTATACTCATCCTTCTCATCAGGTTCAATAAGTGCTCCAAAGTGGTTCTTTTATAGAAGTAATACTTGATAAACCTCTTGTCACCTTCAAGATATGATCTAAGCAGTCTCCTAGTGCAGAATACTGTCTTAGCGATGATTCTGTGACCGATATACTTACATATTTCGTTCATTCTCTCTTGCACTTTGTTTTTCATGTCAGATATAAGCACATAGCCGTAAACAAGAAAGTCATGTGTTCTAATCGTAACAAACTCTCTTGCTATAAGATTTCTAAACCCGTACATTGTAACTCTCTAATCACAGGCTCTAGCTCTCCAGTCATATATCATACAAGAGACCTCCATAGTGCACATAATTGTTATGAGGAGATAGTCATATAGTAGGTCTTGAGGCAATAAACTCCTAGAAGTCAATTAAGAATACTGATTCTTGCATCCTCATCTTCTGAGCGACGAGTAATTGTTATCATATTGTTTCTCACTCTAGTAAATTCCTTTGTAGTTACTATTAATGGCAATATTGCTGAGTTGTTACAACATCTCTTTAACCTTTCATATGTTCCCAGCATGACTTGTAGGGTGCCATTATCAAACAAAACAGGGTATCTAGATGAATAATAATATACAAATTCCTCTCTACTAGAGAACTCTTCCCGCATTATTTTAGGAACAAACACTATGCTTGTATTAACAAGCTTGATACTAACAGTGCTCCACCTCTTGCAAATAAGATATAAGTCATATATAAAGTAGGCTCTGAGTCTTTGCTCATGTATTAGCTCAGAATATGACACCTTGTTCATAGCTACCCTTTCTACACTTAATGGTCTCCAAAAGCATTCTTTCCACCCGTTTCTAGTTAGTACAGACACACATTTTCCGTCTACATTTATCTTTTGTTTTGTGAATCTGTTAGGCTGGATTGCATTGTTGCAAAAAGTCAGCTACTCTTTAAACTGTCTTACCGCTGTCATACTGCATTTACGTGCAGTGTATAAAAATATGAAAAATCTTGTATCTATTGTTAATATATGTGTGAGTACTAGAGGTTATTTTAGAAGATATTATAAAGAGAGGATTTATTATAGCCACTTAGTTAGTGAATTAAGATGGCTATTTGTTTTGTTCCTACCTTATTTATATCCTAGAATAGACTCTTTTGTAATTAGAAGAAAAATAAAGGTTGTTTTACCTTTCTTGTTGACTTTTGAAGTAGAATGGACCTTATGAAGGGTAAGAAAGAAGAGCATGGGGTGAATAAGGCCCATCCAATAGGATTTGGCCGCCCATGTGGGCATCTCATAGTCTAATATAGAAAGAAAGGGAGATATACTCCTCTTGTTAGACCGAGAGAGAAAGGCAGTTTTGAATAGTGAACTTTGGAGAGAGATAGCTCCAAGGAGGTAGAAGTGTTTGTAGTGAAAATTGGTGGGTGTGTTCTTCGAGTTGTGAGGATTCTAGAACCTACTCACTTGCTTATATTGGAGTTGTGAACAAAAGGTTATGCTTGTTTTAGTGGAGTGAGGTTTGTTGCCACCCGACGCAGAGGGGCAGAAACTTCGAGCTGCCACTGCAAGTTTGATTTCAACTCTTTCTTAATGAAATTTATAGATAGTGTGGAAAATTGTGCTAGCTTTCTATCAAGATATGTCTTGTAGCATTTGGAGTTGGAGAGCAAAAGTTGTGAGCTTGAAAGTGGGAAAGGGTTTGCTGCCACCCGACGAAGAGGGGCAGAGACTTTGTTCAACCACCCAAGTCGGACAGTCTCTTCAATCCTTTTGATATTTTAGGTGCTTATAGTAGCTTATGTAAGCTTTCTACAAAAACAAAAATCAATACATTTGGAGCTTTGATGAAAGTTTTATGAGCCGTGAAGTGTCAAAGAGGAAAAATTGTTGCTAGGGTTTGAAGAGTAGAATCGACTAGCTACAAAATCTGGAGTTTGAGAGGCATGCATGCGAAATTTTAGAACAAGTTAGGTGATGGAGTGAGCTTTCTAAAAAACTATTGCATGTCCAATTTGGAGAAGAGAAGTGATCACAACAAAGGCTGAAGTGAAGAGGAGCTTTGCTGCCTTTGCATTTGCTTGGAAATTTTAGCGCCTACTTCTTTTAGCCATAACTTTTAAATGGTAAGTCATCTATTTGTGAAATTTTGATATGTTTTACAATGGATTATTGGCTTTCCATAGGCTGTAAGCACGCTTGATTTGACCTTTGGATGAATTTTTCGTGATTTATTTAGTTTCAATTTGTTGTATAACTTGTATTCCTCATATGCGGTTGTATTTTGAGGTATACTTGAATATATACATACTTTGCTTATACTTTTTAGACAAGTATATATACTTGTATTTATACAAGTATTCTATAAGTATTCTACAAGTATTATACATAATATTTGTACAAGTATTATACATAATATTTGTACAAGTATTTGTACAAGTATTATACCAAGGATTTATACAAGTATTTATATAAGTATTTGTATAAGTATTATTCAAATATTTATACTTTATATTTATACAAGACTTATACAAGTATAACACAAGTATAACTTGAAAGCTTGAAGAAATATTGTGCAAGTATAGAAGATACTTGCACGGCTTCCTCTCATGTTCCCTGCTAGTTCTAGTAGCAGCTAGGAACCCGGCGTTTTCCCAAGGCGAATTCTCTCTACCCGACATATATTGGTGCTTCCACTGAGAGCTGCTTTGGGGCTACTAGTTTTGGCTAAGGTAATATGGAGGATATTGGAGGGGCTTCCTCTGGAGCCCAATTAAACATGGATACCATTCTAGGAGCTTTGGCAATATTTATGGATCAATATAAAATTCAAGCTAGAGGTAATGGAGCTACCAAGGCTTTGAAGGGTGTTGTTGACAAGATTGGAAGATTTGACGGAAAGGACATCACCAGGTTTTTGAAGGTTTATGTTTGTGAGATGGAGGTGCAACAGGTACCTGAGGCTCGAATGATACAAACTTTCACATTAGCTGTTGTGCCTGAGATTCGTGAGAAAGTGGAAGAAATTCGAAGGGATGCAAATGTTACTACTTGGATGACATTTGAAGAGAGATTGCGTGATGAGTATTTTGAAGAAGATTCAGAGAGGATGACCAAGAGGTCTTTTATTGATTGGATTGAACAACGCCCTGGAAATACTATGGGTCCAAATGAATTGGTGCGAGATTTTGAGAAGAAATATAATCAATTGCCTTTAGCAGAAAGGCGTCTTTTTGATACTAGGAAGGCTGAGTTGTTCTTGCAAGCAGCAGATGATGCTTTGGAAGATAGACTCTTTTTGCTTTTAGATGATCGAACCACCGAAGGAGGTTTTACAAATGATTGGAGGAGAGTGGAAGAAGCAGTCACTCTTGTGGCAAAGCAACGGAGAATGAAATCCAGAAATATGACAACTCAGATGGATGTAACACCGAAGCCTGCTACAAAAGCTTCCAAGGTATCATTTGCTCCAACCTCTTCAACAACATCTCCTAAGATGGTCAAGACAGTTGAAGAAAAAACTTTAGATGAGCTTATAAAGGGTATTAGGGATTTGAAGGTGGAAATGAGTGAATTGAAAAAGTCTCGAGACCCTCAATCATCTGAAGGTGCAAGATCATTTGTGAGGAGATGCGTTTATTGTGATGGAAAAGACAGTCACAATCTTCAAAGTTGCAAATCATGTGATGAAGCTATTAAAGCAGGCATTATTGTCTTCAAAGATGGTAAGATTCATGATGCATCTACTAACTTGCCTTTGAGTACCAACTTTGGGAAGGGAGGAATGAAAAAACTTATGGAAGAAAAGATGAGAAGGTCTAATTGTTTACATGGACAAGGTGCTGAGACATTCCATATAGGAGTGGAGCAACAAACAATTAAGACTTTAGAAGCTCCATCTGTTGAAATTTTGCGCAGAGGGGCTCAAGCCATTCGAAATATCACTGGTTGGGATGACCCAGTTGAAACAGCTAGCATCAAAGTTTTTTTAGGTGAAGTTCAAGACAAAACTAAAGACTATGATGTCTTTGTTGAAGAGAAGAGAGGGCGAACCTCTGAGAATGATGATACAGGGGAGCCAATATCTAAGAGAAAAATCCGGGAGCTCAAAAAAGGTGAAAAAGTAGAAGGTCCTGCTGCTCATACACGGCAAAGACCTGGGAGGTCCTCTGTCTTTGATCATTCACAAGAAGGGCCACTTCTAAAAGAAAAATGGGAAGAGAGGACAAACAATGCCAAAGAAAAGGAAAAGGAAGCTCATTCTAAAGGAAAAGGTAAGGGACCTGCCTATAAGCTTCAATCTGACATTGAATCTTCCATTGACATGAAAGGGGTGTTGGAAGAAAGAATCTTGGATGCCAAGATTGAATTTACATTGAGAGAGGCTCTTGGCATTGCTAAAAAAGATTTTCATGAATTGATCATTGATGTCATTAAGAGGAAGAGACAGATGACAGTTGAAACAGTCATGATGAAGGCTCTGGACACGCATATGACCAAAGATGAGGAATTTGAAATTGGACAAGTATTTGCTTTGATGTGTGATCCAATAACTATGGAAGAGAAGGCTAATAATGGTCAAATGGTTAAAGAACAAAATGACTATTTGACTAATGAGGAGGAAGATATGATCTTACAAATGTTTGCACAAACCTGTGTGGTCAGTAACAAGAGTGATATGACCAAAGATAAAGGTTTTGTGGAATATGAGAAGATGGTGGAAAATAACGAAGAGGGGGTGAAAGGCTATGACATAAAGGTCCAGGCCTTGCAAACTCAAGAAGAGAAAGAAGAAGCAGTGGATGGATTAGTATCTGTGGCAGCACATGGGAGAAATACTGAGGTAGAAGTGAGGACCTTTGATTGTGCAATTGTGCATGGGATTGATAGAGAAGACAAGGAAAGAATGGATTATATTCAACCATTTTGGGCTAGAGCTACCACAGAGACAAGGGTCAAACTTGGAGGATTAGATGAATCAGTTTTGGCTCTTGTGGACCATGGCTCAGAGATAAACATTATTTCTCGAAATATTTATGAGAAAAATAAATGGCCAATTGATACTAATCATGGATGGGTTATGAGGGCTGCAAATTGTGGGCGAACACAATTATTTGGAGCTTGTCCGGCAATTGCGACAAAGATTGGAGATGTGGAAGTAGAACAAAATTTTTTTGTTCAAAATGATGGTGCTTATCCCGTGATATTAGGACAACCTTACATCACTGCATCAAGAATGGAAACCAAGGTGTTGAATGATGGATCTCATTATGCACGAATTCGAAGCTGTGATGGCAAGAAATCTGTACAATTCTTGACAGTGAAGTCTGAACATGAGAGGCATCGAGTTTGTCTTAGGGATGGGCCTCTGCCTAATTCTTTACACTTTTCGGATTTCTGAATTGCACTCATGGAGAATGGGGATCCACGGGTGCAGAAGGACCGAATATTTTTGAGCTCCCCAATATACATGGCATTAAAAGTAGATTTGTTGGAATGACTAAGTGTGGATTTGTGAGTTTTATGGATATAAAAGATCTAGACCCTGTAAATAAAAAGATCATTAAAAAGATGGAGAAAAATCTAAAAAATGCAAAGGCTCTTTTAAATGGTGAGTATATTTCTAGAATATATGAAGAAAAAGGCATTGGAGATGATATATTGTAAGTTTTATGCAACTTGCAGATTAAAGAAGAAGAAAGTAATGGTACAGATATTATGATTGAAATTCACTCAAGAGCATTGTATCAAGAAATAATAGATGCAATGAATAGCAAGGATTTATGCCAAAGTTATAAGTTGGATCTTGAGGCCATGGTAAATACAAAATATAAAACAGTGGCCAAAAAGGTAAAGCCTATAGCAACTCAACTTCCATTGGATACTGATGAGCATGTCAAACAAGCAGAGAAGGAGCCAAGTTTAAGAGAAGCTAGGAAGATTGGGCACAAGTTTACTAAAGAAACATTAGCAAACTTGAAGATTGGAGGGAGAGAATTCTTGTTAGAACAAGAAGAAAAGAGGTTTCAAGAGATGCTCTCAAAACATGGAAAGGCCTTTGCCTCTTCACCAGATGAGATTGGATGTGTGCGACCAGGTTTAGTAGCACCCATGGTTATTTTTACAGTACCACATGTGCCATGGGATTTGAAGCCAATACCAGTTCCACGAGCATTACTTCCTAAATTAGTTGACTTATTGAAGGAGAAAATGCATATGGGAATACTTGAGCCTTCAATGGCTCCATATTCTAATCGTTGGTTTACTGTTCCTAAGAAGTCTGGAGCATTACGATTCATCCAAGATATGCAACCAGCTAACCAGGTTACCATTAGGAACAAAGGATCAGGACCAATTGTGGATGAAGTAGCAGAAGCGTTTGCTGGACATGCCATATATTCCATTGGAGATCTGTACTCTGGTTATGATCAATTTCAATTGGCCATTGAAAGCAGAGACTTGACGACCATGAAGACTCCGTTAGGATTGGTTCGAATGTGCACATTGCCTCAAGGTGCTACAAACTCAGTGGCACATATGCAAAATGCAATGAATCAAATCTTGAGAGAGTTTGTACCAGAAAAGACTATACCCTTTGTGGATGACATTCCTATCAAAGGATGTAAAGAAGAATATAAAGATTCTACTTTGGATAATGATGGTTGCAGAGCATTTGTAAGAACGCATATTGAAGATGTTGATAGGATTTTATGCAAGATTGAAGAAGCAAATTTGACCCTTTCTATTGAGAAGTCTAAATTTGATTTTGAAAAAATTTTGGTAGTTGGACATCTTTGTGGACGGTATGGAAGAAGGCCTAATCCTGAGAAAGTTGATGCTATTGCAAAAATGATGGCTTGTAGTAACATCACTGAAGTGAGAAGGTTTCTAGGAGCATGTGTCTTCTATCAAATATGGATACCTCATTTTGCTCACATATCAGAGCCTCTTTACAAATTATTAAGGAAGGGAATTAAATTTCATTGGAAACAAGAGCAAGATTTGGCGATGGAAGACTTGAAAGGAATTTTAAAGTCACCTCCAGTTTTAAAACAAGTTGAATATGAGAGTGGAAGACCAATGATTGTTACAGTGGACACAAGTCCAATAGCCATAGGGTGGGCTGTTGGCCAGGATGATATAAAAGGAAATAGATTTGCTATTCGTTTTGGAGCAAGGATTCTTACAGAACGCCAGAGAGCATATCCTCAAGTGAAAAGAGAGCTTTGGGGTGCACTTACTGCTCTAACAACTGAAAGAAATTACTTGATTGGAGCAAATGTTGTGTTGGAAACTGATTGCTTACCTCTTCTTGGTATGATTGCCAATTGTTCTTCACCAGACATTGCCATGCTTTGATGGATAGCATATATCAAGTCATTGAATCCAGTTTTGGTGCACATTGCTGGAAAAATGAATCCTGTGGCGGATATATTATCAAGGGCCAAATACTTTCATGAAGAAGAAATGATGGCTCATGAGGAGAGTGAAGACCTTTTAGAAGAAAGGTATGTATTGGCTGTTGATAGAAAAAATTTAACCAATGACATCTTGCCATTCAAAGTAGAGTTATATAAGGAGAGACTACAAGATATTGGACTCTATTTGAGCACTTTGAAGAAGCAAGAAGGATGGATGGACAAGACTTTTAAAGATATCAGACATCAATCATACGGATATCTGTTGAGAGATGGACTTCTTTGGAAGAGAGCAAAAAGAGCTGATGAATTACCTTTGAGAGTGATGGATGATCTTGAAACCAAAATCCACGTGCTTAGAGAATTTCATGATGCCCTTTGGGCTTGTCACAGAGGAGTTTGGGCCACTTATATAAAGATTAAGGAACAATATTGGTGGAAGGGTTTATATAAGGATGTTGAAGAATTAATAGCTTCATGTGTTGTATGTCAACTTCAATCTAAGGCCCGATACATGGATGAACTACATCCCAATTATCCTCCATCAATTCATTTTCAATGGATGATTGACTTAGTTGCAATGCCACTTGGAATTTGGGGAATGAAGTATCTTGTTTTGGCAAGGGAAGAGCTTTCAAACTTTGTTGAAGGAAGAGCTCTTCGAACCAAGACTACGGAAGGAATTTGCAGATTCATTCTTGAAGATATTTTTAGCAGATATGGAAGTATTGGAAGAATGAGAGCTGATAGGGGTGAATTAGATGCAATTGAAGTAAGATCATTTTTTCAAAGATATGGTGTACAGCTAAGGTTAACAACTGCTTACAATCCTGAAGCTAATGGCAAAATAGAGAGGGGGCACCCTCCTATCATTCATGCCTTAGTTAAGGCTTGTAAAGAGAAGCCTAATCTTTGGCCTAGGCTATTGCCATTTGCATTATGGGCTGATAGAACCACCCATAGCACTGTCACTGGATATATGCCAATAGAACTTATACATGGACATAAGCCTATTATGCCTGGAGAAGAATCAGTTCTAACTTGGATATTTTTGTCTTAGGAAGATGATATTACAAGAGAAAGGCTATTAGAACTTTGCATTCAGCAGCTTAGAAGATTGCTTGAAGATATGCAAATAACATCAAAAAGGCTTAAGGTTGCTAGATTGAGCAATAGAGAGAGATTTGACAAAACCCATAGAATGAGGTCTAAGAAAATTGAAGAAGGTGATTGGATGTTGGTGTTTGACAATTCATTAGAACATCAGCTTAGCACAATGAGGAAGTTTGCACAAAGATGGTTTGGACCATATGTGGTGGTTAAAGTACATACCAATGCCACATATTCGTTGCGAGAGTTGGATGGAACTTTATTGAAGATCCCAATAGCTGGCAACAGAATTAAAACATATAGAAGAAGGGATGGAAAGTTTTACACCAATGATCTTGAAGAATTCTTAACTCCATCAGAGACCAAAGAAATACCAGAAGGTGATGAAGAAATTGAAACGGAGGATGAAGAGGATTAAACTTGGCACATATCGGAGGATGTGCAGGTTTAGAGGGGGAGCATGTCATACTGCATTTACGTGCAGTGTATAAAAATATAAAAAATCTTGTATCTATTGTTAATATATGTGTGAGTGCTAGAGGTTATTTTAGAAGATATTATAAGGAGAGGATTTATTATAGCCACTTAGTTAGTGAATTAAGATGGCTATTTGTTTTGTTCCTATCTTATTTATATCCTAGAATAGACTCTTTTGTAATTAGAAGAAAGGGTAAAGGTTGTTTTACCTTTCTTGTTGACTTTTGAGGTAGAATGGACCTTATGAAGGGTAAGAAAGAAGAGCATGGGGTGAATAAGGCCCATCCAATAGGATTTGGCTGCCCATGTGGGCGTCTCATAGTCTAATATAGAAAGAAAGGGAGATATACTCCTCTTGTTAGACCGAGAGGAAAGGCAGTTTTTGAGTGGTGAACTTTGGAGAGAGATAGCTCCGAGGAGATAGAAGTGTTTGTAGTGAAAATTGGTGGGTGTGTTCTTCAAGTTGTGAGGATTCTAGAACCTACTCACTTGCTTGTATTGGAGTTGTGAACAAAAAGTTATGCTTGTTTTAGTAGAGTGAGGTTTGCTGCCACCCGACGAAGAGGGGGCAGAAACTTCGAGCTGCCACTGCAAGTTTGATTTCAACTCTTTCTTAGTGAAATTTATAGAGAGTGTGGAAAATTGTGCTAGCTTTCTATCAAGACATCTCTTATAGCATTTGGAGTTGGAGAGAAAAAGTTGTGAGCTTGAGAAAGGAAAGGGTTTGCTGCCACCCGACGAAGAGGGGCAGAAACTTTGTTCAACCACCCAAGTCGGACAGTCTCTTCAATCTTTTTGATAATTTAGGTGCTTGTAGAAGCTTGTATAAGCTTTCTACAAAAACAAAAATCAATACATTTGGAGCTTTGATGAAAGTTTTATGAGCCGTGAAGTGTCAAAGAGGGAAAATTGTTGCTAGGGTTTGAAGAGTAGAATCGACTAGCTAAAAAAACTGGAGTTTGAGAGGCATGCATGCAAAATTTTAGGGCAAGCTAGATGATGGAGTGAGCTTTCTAAAAAGCTATTGCATGTCCAATTTGGAGAAGGGAAGTGATCACAACAAAGGCTGAAGTGAAGAGGAGCTTTGCTGCCTTTGCATTTGCTTGGAAATTTTAGAGCCTACTTCTTTTAGCCATAACTTTTAAATGGTAAGTCATCTATTTGTGAAATTTTGATATGTTTTACAATGGATTATTGGCTTTCCATAGGCTATAAGCACACTTGATTCGACCTTTGGATGAAGTTTTAGTGATTTATTTAGTTTCAGCTTGTTGTATAACTTGTATTTCTCATATGCGGTTGTATTTTGAGGTATACTTGAATACATACATACTTTGCTTATACCTTTTATACAAGTATATATACTTGTATTTATACAAGTAATCTACAAGTATTCTACAAGTATTATATATAATATTTGTACAAGTATTTGTACAAGTATTATACTAAGGATTTATACAAGTGTTTATATAAGTATTTGTATGAATATTATTCAAGTATTTATACTTTATATTTGTACAAGACTTGTACAAGTATAATACAAGTATAACTTGAAAGCTTGAACAAATATTGTGCAAGTATAGAACATACTTGCACGGCTTCCTCTCATGTTCCCTGCTAGTTCTAGTAGCAACTAGGAACCCGGCGTTTTCCCAAGGCGACTTCTCTCTATCCGACAGCATATGAAGTTCTCAGCCAAGTTCTCGTTAATATATTCCTTCAATGCAGTCAGCTCGTTTTGCGATAAATTATAAATTGGTGCAAATGGTGGTTGAGCTCTTGCTTGGAAGGTCGATTGAGCAATCATAAAGTCGATGCTATGGAAGAATATCTGCGTTTTTTTTTTCAAAAATATCTTGAAAATCTTGATATTGGTTAGGAATATTACTTGTAGTCTTCTCTGTATCCGAAATAGGTGTGGCATATATAACAAAAGATGGTCCTTCTTTTGCCGCATGTATAAAAGCTTTCGCACCTATTAGTAAGGGTTTGGATATACTAGACTTATGTATTTCTACTTGACTATTGGATTCTTGGTTGAACTACAAGAAAAGTCGAGATTACGAGAAATCCAATCTATTTGAGGATTATACTTTTCTAACTACAATAATCCTAAAATAATTGGATTTGAAGGGGATCTAATCACATTAAATATTACTACACTAGTATGTCCTTTAATTGCTACATCTAAAGGAACAGTCTCATGGGTGACATCTCCAGAAGATAACAAATGACCATCTATGACTTCTACGTGCACAGGTTTAGCTTTCTTGATTAAAACTATTTCTTGTTTTTTGACAAAGTCTTCGTCTATGAAACAGGCTGAGGCTCCTGAATCTAATAAAGCAAAGACTTTGTGATTTTTAGGTCCTAATGATACTTCTATTGTAAAACAAGGTGAGGGGTCTGAGGAGAGAATAGGACCTTTACAAGGTGTTGTACATGATTCCAGCTGCACGGTCTCTATTGTAGTGGAGAAATTTGTTTTCCGACACAGTGTCTTCTCTAGCAGCCATACTTCTCATTTTGTGATTGCGTTGCTTCTTTGGACAATATTGAGCAGTGTGTTTAGATTCTCCACAATATAAGCACAAACCCTCTTGACGACGTCGAGTCTTTTCCTGCTCAGTGAGAGGTTTAAAGCGTACCGCATCAATTTGCATTTGTACTGGTTTAGCCAAGTAAGTTTCTGAAAACTTAGGAGTTGCTGTCATCAATTGACTTGTTCCTCTCCAATTGAATTTATGTTCCTGGCGCCTTTCAAATAATCGATTGTCACATGCAATCGCTTGAGCAACAAATTGCTCCAAAGATTCAGCTTTTGGCATTGTTAGTAACAAATCTTTGACATTATCCTTCAATCCATAACAAAATTGGTTGATAAGGGCTTTGTCATTCCACTCTACATCGCAAGCAAGATTTTGAAATTCAGCAGCATATGTTGTAGCTGACCGTGATGCTTGTCGTAAAGATAAAAGCTTGGTCTCTGCTACCCTCTCTCGGTCATTTTTTCCAAATGTAGCCATAAACACTTCAAAGAATGAATTCAGATTGTAAAGAAGTCTTGAATCTTTTTCCATCAAAGGTGCAAACCAAGAAAGGGCACTTCCAGATAGAAGTGCACTTATGAATCCAACTTGGATAAATCCATCAGGATATTGGAAAGAGTGTAACCTTAAATAAAGCTTGACTTGTTGCAAAAATCCTCAAAATTTTGATCTTGTTCCATCAAATTTCTCGGGCATACTAATCTTTGCCTCTTTAACGCTTAAAGAAGCAAGATTTCTTGGATTTGGTTGGGAGGCTGATCTACTTGCTTCTCTCAGTTGTACAACTTCTTGGCGTAAGCTCTGGACTTCCTCCATAGGTGTTGGAATAGCGCTTCCATAATTACCATTGGTGATTCGTGAAATTTCCACTCTAAGAGTGTTGACAAGCTCCTGAAGATCTACAATAGTTACAAATCTATTCTTGCTTCCGGTAAGTGTAGCATCCATGATTTTTCCTTCCATCTTAGACAACTTTGCAAATCTATAATTTGGATTAGAGAAGGGTAATCCGCAACCTCTAATATCAAACAAAATGGTTAACTTGTTGACCAAGTTTCTAACCAAGAAATCAACTATGGACACCTATACGGTCAAAGCAGCGTCTATGAAGCTTCCAGAAAGTTTTTCTAGAAGATATTAAAGAATTAATCTACTTTTACTTACTTTTATCTAGTTCTACTTAATTATATAGGTAACTATGTGTATGTCCGTGACACTACCTTGGAAAGATGGACTAACAAGAAAAGAATTATTGGCTATTAGAATTCGACAGCTTGAACAAAGATCAGAAGATGTGGAACTAGCATTAAAATGGTTGCAAAAGGCAAGGCTAAAGAATAAGGCTTGGTTTGATAAACGACATCGATTGAGGCCTAAAGCAATTGAAGAAGGTGATTGGATACTTGTTTATGACAACAATTTGGATAACTAGCATAGTATCTTACGAAAATTTTCAAAACGTTGGTTTGGATCCTATATAGTGGTAACAGTTCAAGACAATGTCACATATTTATTGAAAAAATTGGATGGTACAAGGTTGAAGATACCTATTGCCGGGAAGCTAGTAAAAGTTTTCAAAAGACGAGATAGAGAAATAAACGTGGAAGATCATATTGAAGACATCAATGACTTTGAAGAAGACAATAATATTGAAATGGATGATGAAGAAGAACTTGGTGCAGAAAATGAAGAGATGGTATGATGCCAACTATGACATATGCTTCATTGGCGCATACCGGAGGATGCGCAGATTCAGAGAGGGTGGATGTCATGTTGCAGCACGTTTATATAGTGAAAGATATAGATAAGAGCAATTTATATTTAATACTTGATTATCTTAGTTCAATAGGAACTTAAGATACTTAAGAAAAGGGTTATGGAAGCCTCTTAGATTATTTTCTTGTTTTAATAGCTAACAGATAAAAGTTAGTTGTTAAAGTTTTCTTCTAGGCTATACAAACTCTTTTACTGATTTTGAAAAGCTATAAGTTAATTAAAATAGAATAAAAAAGAAAAATAGTTATTATGGTTGATATTAAGATTAAGTTGAAAATAAGATTTAACTTTAAAATCCTTAAATTTAGTTGAATTGATATCCAAGGAAAGACGGGATATGAGACAGGGTCGAAATTGAACCTTCAAGGACAAAAACGACTGCCAAAAGCAAGACAGGAAGACATTTGAAGATCGGCAATTAAAGTTGGATAGCTAGCTTAAAAGAGATTCTAGAGGCATTTAACTTGTGACCATAGGATTTTGGAGGACTTAGCAATCACTATTCAAAGTCAGGGTTTGTATTGGTGATTTGGGTTTTTATATAAGACAATGATGGCTTGCATTGTTGAGTGATTCGTAAAATCTGTGAAGCATCTATAGTTCAAAATTTGATATTATCTGGATTGTTAGGTGTGCTAAGCGTCTACAAAGTTTTGTATTAATCTAGCAATGCAATCAGGAGATCTTTGAGTTTTGCTACAAAGGGTTGTCAAAAGTTGGCAGTTTAGGATTGGATAGGGTTTCTGTAATAACTAAAGATCCACTAATTAGATCAACCTAAGTTTTGGTTTGTTGATAGAAGACTTGTAGATTGAGCTACACATCAAGTTTGAGCTGAAGTTAATGGTAAAAGAAGGAGAAATCACCACTGGAATTTCTGCATCAATCTTCAAGTTGGCGGGCGAGCATCATCAGTGTGCTTTTTGGGCGTTTTCTTGCAATCTATAAGCTAGATTGGACTAAGTTTTTTTGAGCATGTAAAAGGCTTATATTAGCATGTGTGTGCAAAATTTCACACTAAATGGATGATTCAATTAAAAATTATAGCTTGTTGAAACTTACTAATTAGGGTTAGGATTTATAAACAAAAATAAAAATTACTTAATTATAAAGGAAATAAGGTAATTGGGGTATATGTAAGATTGATTTTACTAGGAGGAGTGTTTTTAAACACTTTTGAATTGAAGCTCGAATTATATTCCTTATATATGAGTGAAACCTATTAGGATTTCTTGAGTATTTGCAAACAGTACTTTACCTTCTACAGCCAAGTGCCCGGTGCATTCCCAACCGAGACAACACGTAATACGACACCGACATGTTCCAACTTAACCATCTCTATTTGTTTCATTGTTCTCATTTCTTCTCCATCTTCTACATTATTTGAAATTCTTAGTGTCAATTCAGCTTATTATAATGGACTATTTTTTCCTATCAAAAAATCTCCTACTTATGATTTTTCTCTGAATTCCATGAATAATCAAAGCAGAAATCATATCTTGATGTTGTCCAAGCTTCACTTTTTTCCAAAATAAAAGATAATAATCCTTCTTCCTTTCTTTATCACATTCAAAGATATAGTTGTCAGCATAAATAAATATCTTTGTGTCTTTGTAAACCATCTTTTCATTTGTGATTTCTTCAACCACGCATTCTTGAATTTGGATGGTCTGGGCTTCTTTTATTAAGCCTTGTGCTCTTCCATATTCAAACTCACCTTGATTTTGGATACATGTTGTATCCATAATAATCCTAGTATTATTCATATTCATTCCAACAAATATTTATAAAACCTCATTTTCCATTTTTTCTAAAAAAATTCTTCTATTTATTCAACTTTCTCTTCTTGAGCCTTATTAAAGCCAATTTTTTGCTCTTTTTGGTAACTATCATTAAAAAAGGCATAAGCATATACCTTTGCTTCTTTTTCTTTCAAATTGTCAGTGGTATCCTCCTTCTTCCTTTGAAGTTGAAGAGAAAACATGTCTAAAACTTCTTCTTCCAAATCAGCAAGTATATCATCATTCACATCTTCTTCTTCAACCTCATGACTCACCTTATCATCCTGCACAACCAGAACTCCTTCTAAACTTGATTTACATTCAATAAAAAATACTTGACCAATCTCTTCTTCCTCCTCTTTAGTCAAACAAGTGTCAATGGCACTTGTCATCACTGTCTCCACTTTCTCAATGTCCTTCTTCTTCTTCTCCTTACCCCTTTCCATGTTTTCTTCCACTCTTTGCTTTAGAATTGATGCCTTTTTTGGTTGTGAAGATGAAAGAATATTTTGTGGTGGCTGATTTATTATTGATCCTTCTTTTGTCCTTTTCCCTATACCATCACCATTTTGTATTTGCTTCTTATTCATTGGTTCTTCATCTTCATCTTCTATATTCCTTCCTCTCTTTACTTCCACATCTTGAAAGTCTTCATTCCTCCTTTTTTTGTTTAAGGAAGCTTTGATGCTAACTGCATCAACTAGATCATCCCATCTTGTCTTCTCTCTAATGGCCTCAGCTCCTCTAATCATAGTCTCATGATTTTCAAGACATGGAGCTTCAACATTATTTTGCCAAGCCACAATTTGATAAGAATCTGCATTACCTGAATCTCTTGGCTTAGGCTTCATCATTCGATCTTCTATTAATTTTTTCATTCCTCCTTTAGTAAAGTTAGTGTCCAAAGGAAAATTTGTAGATGCATCTCTAATCCTTCTTTCTTTGAAGGTAATGATGCCTTTTTTCATGGCATGAGCAAATGATTCATAATCACTACATTTGTGATTGGAATCATCACACCAAATGCACCTCATGACATATCCCCTCTGTCCTCCAGAAGTTTGAGAAATACTTGGCTTCATATTCCTTTTCAAAGCACTCATCTCCACTTTCAATTCCTTCAATTCCTTCACCAATTCCTCTAGAGTATCTTCATCTAGAGCCTTATCTTTTGAAGAACTTGATAGTAACATTAAAGAAGTCCTTGTAGCTAATGGTGCTAAAGCTTTTATTTTTACTCCATACCCCCTAGCCTTTACCTGCTGTTGCTTTGCAATAAGATTTATTGAATCCTCCAATTGTCTCTAATTGGTACTAAAACCTCGTTTAGCTGCTCCATCTTGAAGAAGAAGTAATAGTCTATCTTCCAAAGGTTCATTTGCAGCTTGTAGAAATAACTGTGATTTTTTCACTTCAAGAATCTTCTTCTCTGTTAGTGAGAGTTGTCCAAATTTCTTTTCAAATTCTCTTAACAATTCACTTGGTCCCATGTTGTTACCTGGTTGTTGTTCCACCCAATCAAGGAAATTCCTTTTGAACATCCTTTCTTCATCTTCATCAAAAAACTCATCTCGAAGCCTCTCTTCAAATTTGGCCCAAGTAATCTCAAAATTATTTTGATGAAGATGTTTCACCTTATCTCTAATCTCTGGTACAATTGCCAAGTCAAATGTCTCTATCATCTTCTCCTCTAAAATTTGATAGATTTCCATCTCACTAGTATAATTCCTTAAAAAATTTGAAATGTTCTTCCCATTGAATCTTTCATTCTTAGAAATAACAGCTTTCAAACCTTTTATAGCTCTTTGTCTAGCTGCATTGGCAACTTGTTGCCCCATAAACATTTGCATGGCCCTAAAGAACCCCTCTGCAAAGTTTTGACTACCTCCTTGAGCTTGACTACCATTGGTTTTACTATCCCCCATCTGGCCTTAAAAAATCTTAAAGCTTTAGAGCTCTCTCAGTGGAAGCACCAAATATCGTGGTGAGAGTCTTAGCCCTAAGCAACACTGGGTCTTTTTTGCCTCTAGTTTCTCAAGTGCAAGATGAGATTCATAAAGTTCATAAAATTGAAGAATTTATATAAAAACATACTTTATTAACCCTAACAAATTCTGCCTTTAGAAACCCGCCCTCAATTTTGCTCATAAATCCTAGAATATCATATCAATTGAAGCAAAATTTGGACACAAGGTACTTAAAGAAGCAAAGAAGCAAACCCCATAAACCTTTTGATTATAGCTCATGTGGTTAGAGAGAACCATGTTGTCAAAGTAATCCCTCCATGCTGCCTTTGATTCTGGACCCCCTTTGCTTCACACCTTCATTGCTCTTCATTATAGAAGATCTAAGTGCTAAAATTTGGTAGGCTTATAGCTTATCTCATGATGTAAACACCCTCCAAATATTGCTCCAAGAACCTTCTCCAAACTTGAGTTATAGGTTCCATCCTTCTTCTTTAATTTTGCCTTCTAACAACTCTAGATCTGACCACAATTTTCCTCATAACTCCTCGAATATAACTCTAATAGCAATCAGTTTTTTACAAAACCTAAAAGACTCATATATCTACAAACCCCAACAAATTTTACTCAAAATACTACTCTGATCACAAAGATATGCTCCCTCAAACTTCATTGATTTGGAGATATATCCTTGTCACTTTGAAAGAGCATAACATTTTATTTATAAGACTAATGAGTATCAAACTTGCACTCATCTCTTCTTTAACTTACATAGATCATGTCTATCAAATTTCACACTCAAATTCGTCTCCTAACTCCCTTTATACCTAAAAAACCCACACACATGCACTGCCCATACAAACCGTCAACCCTACCTTCACTCTATTTCTCTTTTCATTCAAACTGGTTACAATTTCACTCATAAATCTTTTCTCAGAGGTCATATTGACTTGAGATTTTGACACAAAGTAGTTAACTCTATAAGAAACAAAAACCCGACAATTTTTGCTACTAAACTCTAAGTGGTTTCCAAGAACCAAGGCCCGAAATTTAATAACCCTCACTGCCCTAGTCTTAGACACTTGCTACTTTGACGACTCATATCTCTCTTGATACTTAATCAAAAGACATGAGAATTGTTTCTATGAGTTTTTTATCTTGTCTACTACAAATACACAAAAACTTGCACCTAAAATCCTCTCTAAGCTTCTTCTATACACAAAAACATATACTACCCATCAAAAAAATCCTATGCCTTCCAAAAAAACTCTCCTCCTTCTTCTTCACGACCCTTCCTTGTCATCTCCCTCCTGGTCTTCTTTATCCTCTTGGTCAAAAAGACCTCTTAGCCCATTTCTTTTCCACTTCCTCAACCTTTTTCTTTTTACTAACTTGAAGGAATTTCACTTTTCAAGGTAAATTTCCATTGTATCTTCTTACTACTAATTTTCTATCAACCTTTCTTCTAATCTTAATCTTTTTATTTTAATGCATTCTTTTATATTTTTTACACTATGATTTGATTTACAATATGACAACGGCCAAACAGAATGAGTTAATCAAGCATTAGAGCAGTATTTATGATGTAGCATTAAATATCAACAAGATGATTCGACTTTATATCTACCATTAGCGGAATTTACATATAATAATAATATTCATACTTCAACTCAGCAAACACTATTTTACTCCAACTATGGATATCATTTGAAGCTTGACTTGTGGAACACGCCAAAGAACAACAATCCAGCGGCCAAAGGATTTGCAAAACAGCTATTGAAATACCAAACAACCTTAAAGCTTCAATTACAAGTAGCTCAAGATGCTTACAAAGCATCTATGGATAAATTTAGGAATCAACCACCTTTTTTTCATATTAGAGATAAGATATAGCTTCTTTGATAAAATATCAAGACAAAGCAACCATACGATAAGTTGGACTATCGAACGTTGGAGCTATTTTCTATCTAGAAGCAAATCAATCTAGTGGTATATCGCTTGGAGTTACCATTTGCCATGAAGATACATCCAATTTTTTATATTCCTCTCTGAGAATCTTATAGAGAATTGTATATTCCATGAAGAATACAACAATCGCTCTCTAGTGTTGAAATTGAAGACCATAAAGAATACGAGATTAAAAAGATACTTGATTCACGGCAAAGATGGGCCAAATTGAAATATCTTATCCATTGGCAAGGCTATAACATTAATGAGGGCACATAGCAACCAACTACAAATCTTGCCAATGTGCCTCAAAAGATATAGGAATTTCATCAATTTTATCTCCAAAAATCCAAACGTATTCGATAATAACTTCTTAGGGAAGATTGGATCCACAGAATATTTATAAAGAGGGAAAGAGTTAAACTAAAGCCTTCATCAGTATGTAATCATCCAGAAAAGAGTAGTAGAAACAAGCTAGCTACCATTGAGAATAAGATTCAGAAGATTCATTTGTGACGTAAGCTTTAAATGAACCAGTACAGGTTTTATAGCCTTCAATTGAACAAAATGAAGAGAACACATTCCAGCACCAAATATGAACCTAGTTGGAGTCATTAGGAACAAGACCCAACCATGCAAGTTTCGATTCAAATGCTTGAGCTTCAATAATATTGCTTGAGCTTGGAAAGGTTAATCTTTTTAGTCCTGAGATTTTGTTTGGAGGATGTTTTGAAGGCCGCAATGAAGATCAAATCGTTGGATGGGATACCTCAACAATGGAGGTAATAGCTCAAGGCCATAGGCAATTTCTTCGAGGACCAGTAGAACCTATTGCCTAAGAACGAAGAACAGAATATATAGCTTGACTAATACAACGTATTCTTGATTTTTTATATATGTAATAAGAGTGAGTTTTTCTTGGAACTCGTCGCTAGAGAGGGGAGTGATGTTAGGGACATATACTTTGGAGGTTCACAAAACCTTTTAGGACATTCTAAAAGTTTCTCGAATTAATTAAAGTCAATTGAAAAGCTTTCTAGTTGGTGAAAGTTGATCAAGAAGATTCCTAGTTAGTGGAAGGAGCTCAGAAAGCATCCCAACTAGTAAAAGGAATTTAACAAGCTTTGCAATTGGTAGAAGCTGCTTGAGAAGCTTCTTGGTCTGATGGTAGCCGCTCAAGAAGCATCCTAAATAAGAGTATATATAGGAGTTGAGACTGAAAGATTTTTCAGTCTTGACAACGCATCTCTTTGAATTATAATTCACCTTTCTTAGTGTTATTCGTATACTCATTTGTTTAATCTAAGTCTTTGGATTTCTTCTGGAAATCTTGTCCTGGTTTCAAGTTCCTTATTTTATATTCTTATGTCTTTGACAGCTTCAAGTTCATTTTAAAAGTATAAGACTTATTTTGGTAGATTTTGAGATGATTTTGTAATTTTTCTTCAAAGTCAAGGTTTGTATTGGTGATTTGGAGTTTATGTAATAAAATTAGGACTAGCACACTCAGCTAGTGTGTATAGTTGGTGTAACATCTATAATTGAAAATTTGAAAATATATGGTTAATTGAATGTGCTAAAAGTATGTAAAATTTTGTAATAATTTCAAAGTGCAGTTGACAGATTTATGATCATTAATATGAAGAGGTACTAGAAATTGGCAATTTGAGCTTGCTTAGGATTTTTGTAATATCTAGAGATCTATTTGTTAAAACAAGGTGAAACTTGGCATAATATTAGAAGACTTAAAGAGCAAGCTATATAACAAATTTGAACTAAAGTTAACGCTTGAAGAAGGAAAAATCTCTACTAAAATATCTATATCAACTTTCAAGTTGATAGCCGAGTGACATTAGTGCGGTTTTTGGACAGTTTTATACAATCTAAAAGTTGGATTAGATTAAATTTTCTTGAGCATATAAAAGACTTATAGTAGCATTTGTGTGTAAAATTTCACATCAAATGAATGATCACATTAAGAGCTACAACTTGCTAAAACTCACTAATTAAGATTTGAGCTTGTAAAGAAAAATCCAAGTTGCCTAATTGAAAAAGTAACAATGTAATTAGAATTTGTGTATGGTTGAAGTTATCAAAAAGAATATTTTGAGCACTTTGTATTGACTTTAAGCACTTTTGAATTGAAATTCAAATTGCATTCTTCTTATACGGATGAAATTTATTATGATTTCTTATATACTTATAAACCACAACTTCACCTTCCATAGGCAAGGACTTAGTGCATTTTCAAATAAGACAATATGTAATACAACAATACTTTGTTGAATTTAAGAATGTTTGCTTATTTTTTAGATGAGATATTTACTAAGCTTTATAAAAAAAATTTAATACAAAAATCCAAACCTATTCATATAGAAATAATAGATAGATGGCTCTTATCTTTGGATAGTGTCACTTATAAAATAATACCTATAGAAGTGATATTTGAAGACTATAGCAGCCAAATTATGTTCAATATTATTAGAACTTCTTCAAATCTTATTATTTTTAGATTTTTTTGATTAAAAAATATATAATCTATTTATAGATTAGAAATTATAAAAAATATTATTTTTAATAGAAATCCCTATTAAAAAAACTTTATAAAAAATCATAAGTTGGTTAATCTTTATTTGTTGGAGGAAGGGCCTTTATAAGATTGGCCAAAAAAGATACACTATTCATTATTTTTGTGATTTTAATTTTAAAAAATATAATTTCATCAATAGATTTTTTAGAGAAATATAATGAATTTTAAGATATTTTTTAAAAGAAGAATGTTGATATATTTCCAAAGCATTGACCATACAATTGTACCATAGATCTTTAAAAAAGAACACAACTATCTTTTGGCCTAATTTATTAAAACAAGTTTTTGGTATTGAAGGATTATATTAATAAAAACCTTGCAAAGAATTTCATCAAGCATTCAAAGTTTCTAACAAAAGCACCTATATTCTTTGTAAAGAAAAAAGATAGTTCCTTATGTATATATGTCTATTATCAAAGATTGAATAAGATAACAATGAAGAATTGTTATCCACTATCATTAATCTGAAGACTTTTAGAACAATTTGGCGAAGCCAAGATCTATATTAAGATAGATCTTTGTAGAGCATACAATTTAGTATAGATTAAGGAACGAGATAGATGGAAGATTGCATTTTGAATAAGATATGGATATTTTGAATATAATATCATATCCTTTGAAAAAACAAATTTACTCGCTATCTTTCAACATTTAATGAATAACATCTTTTGAAAGCATCTAGATAAGTTTATAGTGATCTATCTTGATGATATCTTGATCTATTCAAAAAATCTAAAAGAACACAAAGAGCATATAAAGTTGGTATTACAAAAGCTGCAAGATGCAAATCTATATATTAAGCTAAAAATATATATATTTTATAAATCAAAGATGGAATTTTTAGGATATATCATATCTATTAAAAATTTGATAATGGATCTTAAGAAGTTAGAAGTGGTTATACAATGGACCATTTTAAAGACTATATGAGATGTATAATATTTTTTTGGATTAGCCAACTTCTATTAGATCTTCATCAAAAATTATTCTTAACTTGTTGCATCTCTTGCTCAATTGACATACAAAGATAAGTTGGAATGAGGGCCTCCAGTAGAGAAGGCTTTTCAAGATCTCAAGATACCATTCACTATAATTATAATCTTGATATATCTAAATTTTATAAAAACATTCTATATAGAAATTGATACTTTGAATTTTGCACTAAGGACCATACTTTCACAAATAGGTATAGACAACAAATTCCATCTTGTTGCATTTTATTTTTGAAAGTTTTTTACTATCAAAATTAATTATAAAATCTACAATAAGGAGCTTCTTGCTATTATAGATTCTTTTCAAGAATGGCATCATTTTTTTAAAAGAGCAATGCATCTTAAGATTATATATTCAAATCACAAGAACCTAGAATATATTATATGAGCTTGGATTTTTAATTGTTATTAAGCTCAATAGAATATATTATTATTTTAATTTAATTTTTTTATTATTTATCAACTTGAGAAGCAACAAAGATTATATGATACATTATCAAAGAGATCATATCTTGTATCAAGGACAAGAAAGACAGTGTTTGATTAACAATATGCAATTTTGTTGAAGCTAGAGCAATTTCATCTTTGTGCCACTATTATATCGATACCTATTGATTCTAATTTTTTTGATGATGTATATACTACAATCACTAATGATATTTTGGCCCTTGATATTAAATGACATGTCAATGAAAATATTGATAAGTTTAAGCTTGAAGAAGATCTTCTATATTTTGAAGAATATTTGTATATCCCAAAACGACCAACATGACTATGAGTTCTTTAATCTTGTCATGATTTTTTAGCTACAAATCACTTTGGATTTAATAAAACCTTAGAATTGATTTTCCAAGATTTTTGGTGGCCTCAAATATAGAACCCTATGAAAGACTTTGAATTCTTTTATGACATTTGTTTAAGATCTAAGAATCCTTGATATCACCCTTATAGACTCTTACAGCCCTTACTTATTCTAAGGCGGTGATGGTCTTCTATCTTGATGGATTTCACCATCGATCTATCGCCTTCTAATTTATTAAACAACATCTTTATGGTAACTGATCAATCCACAAAGATGGCTTATTTTATTCTTTCTAAAAAGACTACTTCTAATAAAAAAATGGTAAGGCTCTTTTTTGATAATATATATCAATATTATGACCTATTGGATGATATTGTATTTGATTGAGGATCTTAATTTGTATCTAAGTTTTGGAGATGCCTTTTTGAAATATTGAAGGTGGACATTAAATTTTTTTTGGCTTTCCATCTTCAAACTGATAACCAAACAAAACAAGTTAATAAAGTTTTGGAATAATATTTATGATGCAACATCAACTATCAACAAGATGATTGGATCTTGTATCTACTATTAGTAGAGTTTGCATATAATAATATTATTCATACTTCAACTTAGTAAATACCATTTTATTCTAACTATAGATAATATCTAAAGCTTGATCTATAGAATACACCAAAGAACAACAATCCAGTAATTAAAAGGTTTGTAAAATATTTATTGCAGCATCAAACAATCTTAAAGCTACAATTGCAAGATGATTACAATACATTTGTGGATAAATTTAAAAATTAACAACTTATTTTTTTATATTAGAGATAAAATATGGCTTCTCCAATAAAACATCAAGACTAAGCCGCTATATGATAAGTTAGAATATCAGAGGTTAGGACCATTTTCTATCCAGAAGTAAATCAATACAATAGTATATTACTTAGAACTACTACCTTCTATAAAAATACATCCAATTTTTTTTATTTCTCTTTTGGAATTTTATAGGAAATCACATATTTTGAAAAAAATATAACAATTGCCATCTAATATCAAAATAATAAATGATAAAGAATACAAGGTCAAAAAGATGTTTGATTCATGGCAAAGGTGGAGCAAATTGGAACATCTTGTTCATTGGCACAACTATGATATTAATAAGCGCATATAAAAATTGGCCAAAAATCTTATCAATGTACCTCAAAAGATATAGGAATTTTATCAATTCTATCTCCACAAATCCAAACGTGTTTAATGATAACTTCTTGGTGAAGACTAAATTTGAAGAATACCTATAAGAAGGAAAGAGTAAAACCAAAGCCTTCATTAAGATACAATCATCTATTCGAAAATAAAATTGAGTTATAGAAGTAAGTCACTGATCATATCAAACCTTCAAGCATTGAAAGAACAAGATTCAAAAGATATACTTATTATACAAGCATTGAACAAACTACTGTAATTTTTACAGCCTTCAATTAAACAAAGTAAGAAAGATATATTTCAATGCTAAATACAACCACAGATAGAACCATTAGAAGTAACATCTAACTATACAAGTCTTGATTCTAATGCTTGAGCTTTAGTGATATTACTTAAGTTTTAAAAGGTGAATCTTTTTAAGCCTAAGATTTTACTTGGAGGATGTTTTAAAAGCTACAATGAAGATCAAATCCTTGGATGGGATGTTTTAACAATGGAAGTATTAGCTCAAGGCCATAAGTGATTTTTTCAAGGACCAATAGAACCTATTACCCAAGAATAGAGAATAGAATATATAGCTTTATTGATACAACATATTTTTTTATTTTCCACATATGTGGAAAGATTTTTGAAGTTATGAGTTTCTTTTAGAACTTATTGTTAGAGAAGGGGGTGATGTTAAGAACATATATCTCAAAAGTTTACAGAACCTTCTAGAACATTTTAGAAATTTTTTAGTTAGCAAAAGTAACTCAAAAAGCTTCCTAATTAGTGGAAGAAGCTCAAGAAGCTTCCAAGTTGGTAGAAAGAGCTTGAGAAGCTTCCAAATTGAGAGAAGTTGCTCAAAAAGCTTCTTAGTTTGATAAAAGCCGCTCAAAAAGCTTCCTAAATAAGAATATATATTAGAGTCAAGTCTATAGAGTTCTTTAATCTTGATAATACATCTCTTGAAGTTCTAGCTCACATTTCTTGATATTATTTATGTATTCATCTAAATAATTTAAAGCTTTGTTGATTTTTTCTTAAAACCTCTTTCTAGTTCAAGTCTCTTATTTTATATTCTTGTATCCTTAACAAATATTTTTGAAGAATGGCGCCATTTGCTAGAGAGAGCTCAATACAAGATCATAATATATATTGATCACAAAAACTTAAAGTATTTTATGAATGCCCAATTTTTGAATCACTATCAAGTATGATGAAGTATGTCATTATATCGGTTTGATTTTGCAATCATATGTTGTCTAGAAAAACTTCAAAAAAAATTAGATATTCTTTTTCAACATTTATATCTTGCACCATAAATAAAAAAATATTATATTAAATTAGCCAAAATCAATTATATTAAAATTGTCCAATTCGCAATTAAAAACATTGACAATATCTACTTATGCAAATATAACTTTCAAGCTAAAAATCCAAAGAACAATAAAAATAAATTCATTTGTAGATAGCATTCAATAACATTTAAAAAAATATAGAGGTAGAAAAAAATAATTATTTCAAGTTCAAAGATGGATTGTTGTATTTCAAAGATTTTTTATATATTCATCCAATTCTTGTAAGACTTTAAGTTCTTTAAGTATAATATGATCTTCCAGCAAGTAGACATTTTGGCTTCAATAAGATCTTGGAATTAATATCAAGAGATTTTTGGCAGCTTCAAAGCATTAAATCATTTACAATTCTATACCAAGTAAATCTAATAAGTTTCTATCTTAAACTATCAAGTAGCATATACATTCATCTAGTCTTCTATGTCTTGCTTTTAGAAACCTATTATAAATCAAATATTATTCAAAGAACTCTTCCACCACCAATCCCAATTGAAATTAATCAAAAGCTTGAATACAAAATAGATGAAATACTAGATTTGTATATAAGATATTGATAATTAGAATACTTCATCCATTGGAAGGACTATGGAATTAGCAAAATAATATGAAAATCTTAAGAATGCACTTGAGAAAGTTCTCAAATTCCATCAATGATATTTTTAAAAATTTAGATTCAATTGCCATTAAAGAATTTATAGACACTAGTATCTTTTGGATTTTAAATGATGCTTCTCTATCAATTGTAGAAGACCAATATAAAAATAAAAGAACCACACTAAGATCTTTACTTCTATATAGTTATTTTTTAAAAAATAGAATAGATCTTCTTAAAAGCTTACTAGCTATCATATCAAATCTTCTTATTTTAAAGGACTTATAGGAACAGGAGTTAGAAGATCCTTCTACCATACAAATGCCTAGTGAACCATTATGACTTTCACAATCTGCTGGATTTGTTGAATATGGACAAGATAAAGATAGAATATTCTAATGCCAACTAAGGCCATATTTAGAATCTTTGGAGGTATAGCCTCATGACAAAAATCTTAATTCAAATACCTAAGCTTTGATAATACTCCTTGATGTTGGAAGGGTGATTTAATTGGTCTAGAAATTATTTTCATAGGATATTTTGAAGGTCACAAGAAAGAGATAAATCTTAGATGAGACATTGGTATAACAAAAGTTATATCTGGATGCCATTAATGCCATCTCAAGAGTCTCATAGAACTAATTATAAATAGATAAATGATGGAATATATTACTTCTCTACTTGAATAAATTTTAGATTTTCTACATATATGATCTGTTCATCAAAATACTTGAACTCTTTGTAAAATTTGTCACTAAAAGTGGAAGTGATGTCATCGACATACTCCAAGTTATGACTTTTTAGAATCTTCTAAAACCTTCCTCAATCTTCTAAGATACTCTTAAAAGCTTCCATAGATGCTTCAAAGACTTCCAAAAACTTCCTAATTTCTTTCACAGTTAGAATCTTCTATAGATATTTCCATCAAATTGAAAAATCTTCTATAGAAGGTTTGATAGGATATAAATCTTGCAGTATAAATAGGAGGCAATATTGAGGTACACCTCACTCTTGCCAATATAAGCCTTGGAAAAATCCAAAGTGTTGTCTTATTTCTTAATATCAATCTAATTCTTGTTCTTGTCAACTATGTAGTTCTTTGTTCTTATCAACCATCTAGTTCTTTATTCTTAAAATCAATTTAGTTTTATATTCTTATCCATTTGCTAATTTATTGTTTTGCATCCTTAATATTAGCTAGAAAAATTTGACACCAATCTAATGATTAAATTAATTATTATATTTTTTAAAGATTACAAACTAATATTAGAATTTGTTAAGAAGATTTAAAGTTATAATAGGACAAAATAAAATTTAAAAAATTAGCATTTACTTGTAGTTGAGGTTATTAAAAAGAATAATTTTAAACACTTTATTTTAAAATTAAAGCCTTATAAGTTGGAACTAGGATTTTCTTTTGTTTATGCATGTTAAAATATATTTGGATTTATAGAATAATTATTGTTGTATAGAATTCTTTCTTCTATAAATTAATGTCAAGTGTATTTTTAAATAAGACTTTTTATAATAGAATAATAGAGTGCTATTTTATAATCTTTCTTAGGTATAATAAAATAATATATTATCTTTATAATATTTCATATAACTTATTTTATAGAAATTTAGAATATCTTATAAATAAAAGGCTTAATAGCTCTAATTCTTATTTTATTAGAATCCCAATTATAAATCTCTTTGATTAGATCTTAATAAAAATAATTATATTGTATGTATAGTTTTTTATATATTTTATTTTTTAAATTTTTATTTGATCTTAAGAACTTGCAAATAATAGTAAATAAACCATACAACATCTAATATGGAATTTTTCGACCATAAAATCCTATAAATATTTTAAATAAATCATTTTAATAATTTTAAAAAATATTAAAAGATTAGTATTTTATTTTATTTTAAAAATATTTTTTACCAATAATAAAGAAACTTATAATATTAAAAATAAATTTGAAAAAATAAGCATAAATTCTTAAAGATTTTTTAATATATATAAATAATTTAAGTGCTTGTTAATATCAAAAAAATTAATAATTATTTTAAATAAATATTAAATTGATTAAATTAGATTTGTATACAATATTTGTATACAATAAGAAGAATATTATAAATATAAATTAAAAAACTATAAAAATAAATATATATGATATTTTATCATATTTTATTTTATTTTAGAAATTTATATTTGATTTTTATAATATTAATATATTTAGCTATTTTATTTGGTCTTAAAAAATTATGTAAATAATTTTTCTTCTCACAATATCAAATACAAATACTTTGAGTAAATTCATTGCACAAGTTATTGCATGTGATAAAAATCTACTTAAAAGAGATTTCTTTTTCAAATGGTGCATGGAAAACTTTCAAATTTAAGATACATAATATTACAAGTGATTCCATCAAAATTTGAAAAAATCAAAAATATATATATGAAAATCACTATATAAATTTAATACAATAAGAGAGGTTTAGGCAATGATTAAAAAACAAATGTAAGAATTGGCCATTCATTTTACACAATATTGTCTCAATAGAAAGAAATTAATACTCTTCATACAACATAAATTAGCAGCAACACCCTAATAAAAAATTAAAAAAACAATATGTCACAACAATAAAGACCATGTCTTTAGAATTTACAAAATACATGTTATAACATGGTATTATAACATGGTTTACAAAATACATGTTAACACATGGTATTATTCTATAAATGTTATAACTTTTATAGAATTACATGACAGATTTATCTTTCTAAAAGGTCAATAAATAATCTTAACACTACCTGACAAAATTAAACTTGAGAGGTTCATAAATTTTGTATGCATTTAATTTGTTGTTTGAAAAATTCATAAAGTGTGCCCGAACTGATTATTATTGTATATTTGAGATACTTATTTCTATACACAAAAGAAATTGGATTCTACTTTTTTTTTAAAGTTTTAAAGTAAATTTTGTGGTTAGGTGTGATGCTTTTGTATAAGCAATAGGTTTTAAGTATGAAGAAAGTGTTTTTTTTTGTTTATTTGTAGAGATTTAGGATTTAGACAATTATGTGGGTTTTTTTGCCTGAAGAGATGGCTTTGCAAGTTGGCTTGGTGGATAATAAATATAAGTGTATTTATGAGAATATGAACACAAACAAATATCCAAAATAAACTAAGTCTATTTATCAACTTCTTAATTTCCAAGAAGTAGTAGACTAATGAGTCTTTGTTTTTTTAAGCATTTGTAACATGAATATTTTTTCCCATTCTGTTTAACAATTTTGTTATTTTATTTATATGCATAGTAAATAATACCATAAATTTTTTTGTAAGTGTTTTTGTAATTTTGTAGTTTTTTATTGTTTGGTGTAGTTTTTGTTATATTCTCACAAATGAATGCTTGGGTGATAATTTCAGCATAGAATAATTGAATGATGTTCTCAGTAGAGAATATCCAGGCAGAGTTGAAAGAACGTGTATGACTGAAGAAAGAAGTACCATATCATCCTATAGATATTTTTTTAAAGTGATCCTTGTCTTGAAAAACCCTTCACACAGCTAGTTATCTACAACATGTGAATCGGTAAAAATATTATCAGTGTCTTGTTTATGCTTGGTTTGCATGAGCTAGCACCTCTCACTGAAGTGCTGACACGGATTTTTTTGTTTACCTATTGATTTGTATGAAAATGTTCCTTAATGTAAACTCAATTCTTTTGTGTTGAGTTTGTGGTTTGCTCCTTTTGATGTTTTTAATTGTTGGAAGTAATTGTCATTATGAGATTGTGAAATTGTTGCAAGAAATTTGGTCTTCTAATTCTTATCTTTTCTCATATGGATTAAGTCTATTCAATGCAAGCAAATTTGGTTATGTGTCACTTCAATATAATTTCATCTCTTGATCTTTGGGCTTAATTAAGTGATTGCTTCTCATTCCCCAGTAGTATTTATGCAGCAGAATACATGTTTCAGTGATTCTTGCCTATGTCATTTCCTATTTAAATTGAAATGTGGCTTTACTTCCAGTTGGTGTCTATATAGGCAATACAGAGCTATCATTTTTCTCTCAATGATTGGCATTTTACCTTAAGCAGGTGTCTAAACAGGGGTAGGAATATAATGAATAGTGGATAATAATTAGTTTCACAAACCGTCAACATTGCTCATGCTTTGTTATTTCTCAGAAACAAATATATAAACTGTTGTGAATGCCTGGTTTAGCGAAACGTAAATTTGAAACCTCTGGAGGAACTGTTTCACAAGCTGGAAAATCAGACATGGGTAAATGTTTTGTGATAGGAGGAAGATTAGTAAATAATGACTGGTGACAGCTAGCAATCATGCCAAAACCCAGTCTTCTTAGCATCAACTTTGGGCAAGGTCGAGCACGAACCCTACAGTGTGAACGGAATCCCCGTTTCCCGCCATTATCTAATTTTAGCAATGAGGAATTTGGAGGGAAAACCGAAAACTGGCGCGGGCGAGCCCATTCAAACTATGAATCCGATGCAAATCCAACGGCTTACAGCCTCCATCCTTGCCGCCCAAACCACCTACACCCATTGGCTCTCAAGAATACTCGTACTATATAGCCAAAAAGTCCCCCCGCTCTGCATAGAACCATTTTTGAAGTGTCCGTTTGCTCATCCAGTTGGTGATTTTGCCTCGCTGCTTGCGATCCATCTGCTAGCATCATCTTTGTTACTGTCTGTCCGTTTATCGATTCGTAGAGATGGCTCCGAAGGCAGGAGAGGAACAGAAGGCTACTAAGTCCAAGGCTGAGAAGAAGCCCGTGGTGAAGAAGGCTGAGAAGAAGATTAAGGCCGACACCAAGGGCGATTCGAAGAAGAAAAAGTCGAAGAAGAGCGTGGAGACGTACAAGATTTATATATACAAGGTCCTGAAGCAGGTATGAAGACTGTCCTGGCCCCACCTCGTCCGGCTACTCTTGGGTCGTGGATATGCGTGGTTACTAAGAGTGTGCGTTTGTTGAGAATTTTGAGATGTGTTTAATGTATAATCGCTCTTTGTGGGTGCTGAGTGGCGTGTTACGATTATCTTGTCGACAGGTTCATCCTGACACTGGTATCTCATCGAAGGCCATGGGCATTATGAACTCATTCATTAACGACATTTTCGAGAAGTTGGCGCAAGAGGCGGCCCGACTGGCTCGATACAACAAGAAGCCAACGATTACTTCTCGCGAGATTCAGACTGCAGTCCGTCTGATTCTCCCGGGAGAGTTGGCGAAGCACGCAGTCTCAGAAGGCACAAAGGCCGTGACGAAGTTCACCAGCGCCTAGAGAGACGATGTAGACTTAACTAAATTGGTGTTTATGAACACCATACACTGGGATGAAAGTGACGCTCCACACCCCAAGGGAGCAGTGATTGTTTTTGTGTTGCAGGGAGTGAATAGTCTGACGTGTTCACTTGTGTCACTCAATGCTGTTGGCTGTTTCAGGCTTGAGCTTGTATACGATGAGGCTAATTCGAGTTTTCGCACTTGGTGTCAAAGAAGGTACGCCGTTTATTAGTTGACTGGCTGTGGACGTGGACGTCAAGGATGTTTAATTGATCACTGTTTCGGACGAAAGTGGCGCATGTAAATGCTAATTCTCATGTTGTGGTTACTACTTCGAATGGTACACAGATCACTTTCTGAGTGGGTTCAATGTGCACAGATCATGTCTATAAACCAGCGTAAGCCGTAAGCCGTAACCTGTTTACCGAATTTGATGTAATATCTTATCACATTCGGTAAAATCTGTGCCCATCACCAAATATGTATAAGCTGTGCCACTTCCACTTGTTTCAGTTGTTACGATGATAGTTTTCCCGCTTTTCTGCTTTGCAACATTAGCAGAAATGAGAGTGAGAACCGACAATAGTTAACCATTAAAAATGAAGATAATTTATCACCCGTTTCTACTATTTATCCAACTTGTCAAGATAGGTACGCTAATACTATTTAATTTTGTCGTCATCTGTCCATTAACATTTTACACAGATGATTATAAATTGCCACATATTTTAAGTAAAATTTCCATTGAAATTAAAATGTTGCAAGTCTCAGATTTTGGTAAAATAGAAGCGCTGTTAACAAATTGCGGTTACAAAAAATATGTACACAAATTTGTTTAAACAGTTATCGTCACTTACTGTTGCTTATTGCAATTGGAAACAAAGTTGATTGGTCGGTTGAGAAGGTGCATAGTAAATGTTCAGCATAGAATTTGAGATTTGAAGAAGTGAAACGTGCAAAATTACAACCAAGCGACACTTTTTCAGGTGTAATATACCATCTATCGAACGTTGTATTCAAGGGTTCACTACCATGTACATGACAGACCAGGTATTGCTGCAACACCGTCGGAGAGCAAGCTGACTGTTGGCACAGATAGACACAGTTTCAACATTCAGCTACTATATTAAATAGTCATCAACCGTGTGTCCCACGCCTTTAAATAGTCAACCGCATGATCCCGGCGCTCTCCCCCCAACTATACACCCTACACTCACTGCCACGAGCAAACCGCTTCAAGGCATTCACTCCCGAACAAACGTGTGACACAAGCCACCACTGACCACATTTTCACCATCACATCCTCCCCATCGAACCTGAAAAGGGCCTGGACACACCGCACCACGCCCACGAAAATCACGGTCCAAACTGCTGCGAAACATATCCGCGCGTTCACCAACACTACACGACAACCGTGCACCTCGAAGCTTCAGATGTTGCCATTCAGCATAGCTTTCGCCTCAAATGGTACGGACAATGTGTGTCAACACTGCCACGAGGTGCCAACTAATAACCACCGTCGCTGATACATTGCAAACCCACCACATCAAACCACAACGCACCATGCACAGGACGCTCCCATACCTACGCACACGCGCCCTAGCCACTATCAACCGAAAAACAACCACGCACCACCCCCACACCAGAACCCAACCGGAGAATCTTAATTCCACGAAGCGGTGGTGTTCAAGAACACCGTCAAGTTTGAGCCAGCCCCGGCCCGGCCTTCCGCTCTAGCCTCCGAACCCGTAAAGCGTCCGCCCCTGCCTCTTCAACGCATACACCACATCCATTGCCGTCACCGTCTTGCGCCTCGCATGCTCGGTGTACGTCACCGCGTCCCTGATCACGTTCTCCAAAAATATCTTCAGCACGCCGCGAGTCTCCTCATAGATGAGCCCACTGATACGCTTCACTCCTCCACGACGAGCCAGACGCCGGATCGCAGGCTTCGTAATACCCTGGATGTTATCACGCAACACTTTCCGATGACGCTTCGCGCCACCCTTCCCAAGGCCCTTGCCTCCTTTGCCACGCCCAGACATGGTGGACTAGCGACAACGATAACTCAAACCCTTACAGCGACAATACCCGCACTCGATACAAAGATAGGGTTACAAACACAAAGCAACACAAAACCGCACAGTGACAGCTCCGTGCCAGGAAGGAGACTATATGCCTGAAACCAGTGGGGGGTCTTCGCTCCCAAGTCCCCCCTTTGCATCCAAGCCCCGGGTCTTCAGAACCGGATCCGACGCTCAGGCTGTCTTCTCAGTCTATTTTCCGCATTTCCAAGTCTTCCATTCCGTTTCAAAGTCCGTTGGGAAGACCCGTCGTCCGCACTTCACTGCATTGGCGGGAAGATTGGGCGGGGTTAGAAGGTTGAACTCGGCACGAGCGAACCGGTCTTCCACGCGGAACAGTTATCAGCCAACAGAGCGCCATACCCGGCTCCATGCCACGGTTCTCAGGCGGTCATGTCGACGGGATGCAGGCGGCCAACATGACAACACCCCCCATGTAAAAACACGAACAAGGCAATCCTGCTTTCGAATCCAAATTTGCAACTGCCCAGAGGTTGTTTCAACACCCCTTGTGGAAGATTCCACATCTGTTGCTCTTCTTATGGTTATTTAAGAGCATGTCAGATTTCACATGGCAATTTATTTCTCTCACGTGCTTGAAACAGAAGGCTTATTTGCATGTAAATTCATGCTTCACTACAATGTAAGCTCAAGCTTGTAGATCTTATTCATAGCATTTACAACTAAAAGAAACTTAAGAATGACAGTATATAATATTTGTAAAGCAAAGTTCTCTTTTCAAAGTCTTTGTCTACAACATACAATAAAATGAGATATATAAACTACCAATGCAATTATCTTTACGCTACAATTAAGAATAGCTTTTAAAAAGAGTTACCACAAAGGGGGTTAGATTGATACTTAAGGAGGATCATTTGTGAAATAGGATTAAAATCAGACTCTAAGGTACAAAAATGGACATTCACTGTAAAAATAAAAAAATAAAAAAAAATAAAAATTTCTTTTAGAGATTGGAAAGTGAGATTTTAGAGAAGATTTCAAGCTTCTTGTAGAGATATATGAGATGTTTAGATTGGATTTGGAATGAATTTGTAAGAACTAATCAAAGTTAGTATTTTGGTTTTCAAAATATTATTTTAAGGGACAAAATTAGAATCCATATTTTAATCTCTATTTCTTGAATTTTGTGCTAGATTTATAGTTGAATTTTTGGTAAGTCAACGGATATATGTGTGTTGACTGCATGCCTTAAAGCTGAGCTCATTTTATTCATTTGATTAAAATTTATTGAAATTTAAGTGTGATAAAATATCAAACGTTCGTGTATGATGCTTAGAGGCCTTTTCATCGTTAGTTGTAACATTGTACAGCTTAATAAACTCATCTTTTACTTCTTTGTAGACACTAAGTAATAAAAAGACCTGATCTATAACAACATTTATATACTCTTCTCTTTCGATGTTGCATATTGTGATATCTCTATTTTCTCCTCTTTTAAATGTTATTATTGCAAGGTCGGTATATACGGAGTATTTTGCTTTCATAGATACTGGAATATTCCTTTTTTTTAAAAAGAATATATTAGATAGTCTAGGCTCGTTCATTATGATGTCACACAACAATTCAAGATCTGGCTTTTCTTCGCTTACAACAGCAGACAACTCTATGTCTGCGCTTTCAACACTATTTGCAATATCTACAGAGACTGTATTGTTGATCATGTTGATAAGCTGGATATCAGACACAACATATGATGACATATGTCGTACTCTCATTACCTTCAAATTAAAGTCAAAGACAACTCTTATAAGAACTCTTATGTTATTGTCTCTCAAAAGGGGAATCATAAACGTTACAATCACAACATTGTCATCCTTTGATACATTAGCACTCTCTATAGCAGGATCAAAGTGCTTATACCATTGATAATTTCAAGTACATCTTTCAACAATAGGAACCTCTTCTGATATACATATAGTATCAAAAAGGATGTTTGCATCTATGCCAGTGATCGGCCAGGTTAGAGTTACCTCTCGTACATAGAAGGAATCCATGGTCTATTAAGACTGAGGTGTAATATCTATAAAAAAATAGCTACAATAACTTTTTTTATATCAATATTTTACACTACTATCCTGTAGTATACCCCGTCACAGGATAGCTCTTCTCTGTTCCTATTGCACTGTTCCTCCGGAACTCGTACCACTTACACGTGCGATCACTAGAGCATATTCTTAGCACAAAGAAAAGAAAATCTTTTATCTATCTTCCTCTTAGACTCTGCTAATACCGCTACTGCAATAACAAGAAGCGCTATGTTCATATCACGTGCCTCGATGCCTGGTAGTACTATTTCAAGTTCTTTTTTTATCCCTGGTTCAATATCAAAGTGCTTTATGGAAAACAATAATACGTCTGTAGATGTTCTAATATCTTCTTCGTTTGACGATGAGCTAGTCATAGGTTCCAATCTATAGGAGGGTCAATGATAACATTTATAGTTTTGAAGTGGTTGTATTTGAAGAATTCTTTGTTTGCGCTAAACATAGATGGATGCACAACTCCAAGAATCATATTTCTCGATGTATCTATTTCCTTATCAAAGCTTGGTGCTATCTTTCCACATAGCACAAGTATTATTTGTCCCTTTGAAAAACATAGTCTTATACACATCTTTATGAAGCGGTGCCACAGAGCATCGTTGCTCTTGTTGGAAACACTCTTAGTTGTCAATACAACATTTAATAACAGTACTCCTCTACTTGCACCATTTGGTAAGATCACCATGGGAAGGAGTAGTGAAATCTTACACCTCTTCGGAGATCTCTTTGAATATATTTATCAGTGATGGAGGAGTAGGATATTCCTTATTATCAGAGAATGACAATCCATAGTCCTATTAACACCTTTATAGGGTTCTTATCCAAACACTATGACCCTTACTCTATCTAATGGTGTCTCATAGAAGGTTCCTAATACATTGTCTAGTGTCAGGAATATAACAACTCTTTTGTCAATCTCTCTGTAGTATAAATACTATCTCATCTGATTCATTATCCATAGAAACTCCTTCTATCCAGAGGGCAGTAACTCAGTCATGATGAGATAATATAGATTCAACGCTGAGTGTATGGCTATGAAGGATATCAAGTTTTCGAAAACATCTGAAGATATCAATAACAAGTCCTTTCTTGAGCAAAAGAGACAAAAACAACATTGTTGTAGAAGAGAGTACAAAAGCTTGTCTTGTATGTAGAAGCAAAAAGATTATGTCTACAGGCACCCACAAGGAACCAATCAATGAAAGAATGAGTGCATTATTTGAGTACTCTAATTACTACCATAAATAGCGAATATAAAAAGTTTTTTATACTTGGTTGTTGTCTGAGTTGTCCTTTCCATAACAAAATTGTATGATATCCTCACTGTTGTCGTATTGTAATTACTTACAGTATGTAAAATCCACTCAAAAATGCCTAATATATGTATAAATTTAGATATGTATTAGAATGGTTAGTAAAATAAATTAAAAAGATTGATAGAAGAAACTTTATTTTATTTTTATTTGTTTTGATTATGGTATTTAAAAATTATAAGATCTAAATGATTAGTATGAAGCCTTGAGAGAAGGTGGGAGATTAAAGATGAAAATATAAGCTAGTAGGGGCTAATTGGGAGGGATGAAATGAAGGCATGGTCGGATGAAGGCAAGGAATGGAAAACTTCATCCCTATTGGTCGAATACCATATCCAATGGGCTTTGAGGAGGGTGCTCGCGACCTTAACAAGGGTTTCGGCGATTTCAAGGAGGCGATTAGAAAAAAAAAGACTAGGATTGTAAAGTTTAGGATTTTGGGTACAATTTGTGTACAAAAATTAGAGGATTTGGAGTCAGGATAAAGAAGTTGTAGCCATTTGAAGATAAGGTGTCAATATGAGACATACTGTCACTCTTTTGAGGATTGGAGGAGTTGTATGAAAGCTTTTGGAGATCGAGAGGTGCGGCTAGAGACGAGATTTCAAGCTCTACACTTGATGTGGAAGAATTACTATATTGGGTGTTTTGAAGAAGGAGTTATTGGGAGTCAAAGAGAGCAGATCGAATTCCAAGGTAGTAAGTAGACAATTTTATTGATAGTAATGGGATTTGCCATATCTTAAGTTTTTGGAAAAAATTTTGTCTCAAAATTTCTATGAAGGTGTATTATTATGCTAAAAAGCTATACATCAAATTTTCATAGCATTTGGACTTTTAGATTGGGAGATATAAAGAATTTAGTACACGGGTGTTTGTAAACAAGGGTTTAAAGCTACTACTAGAATTTTGGCGATATCTAAAGATTGATAATGAATCCATGGTTGAAATTTGTGGTGGTAGTTGTGAAGAATATAACAGTACTTCATGTAAGTTTGGAGTAGATTTGGACGGTTGGATTAAAGGTTATAGGTTATTGAAGTTTGGAAAAAATTCCCTTCCTACGGGGGAATGAGGGTTTAGAGTATTTTGTTATGTTTTGAGTGGTTTGAGGAAATTAGGCTTATGTATTGGATGTAATAGCCCTATGAAGATCTCTTTTATATAAACTTGGGGGTTTTTATTATACTTGGAACTTGCTTGAGTAATTAGTGGCAGCCAGAAGCCTAGTGCTTTCTTGAGGCAGATTCTCTCTACCACGACACCGTCTCTTATAGTCCCATCGTATTGAGCAACTACATCTTGCATCGACTTAGAAAGGCATCTCTGTATGTACCTAGCACCAGACGTGTTAACACCAATATTGACTAAACCTTCTTTGCCTCCTTGACAATGAAAGAAATATTCTATGGGATTGAGACCTTGAGAGTATGAACTAGCAATAAAGCCTCGTCCTTCAAGCGAGCTTGTGTACGGACTGCACCATGCTAATGTTCTACGATCTGGCAGTACCCTCTTTGGTCTCTCTTCTCTTATCCATTACTGACCTACTAACAATGTTATATGTCCTAAGTTGACCAGGCTTCCTTTAGATTCACTCTCTATTATTGTAAGCAATAAATTACTACTACTAAGAGACTGCTTTCTCATTCTCTGGCTCTTGTTTCTGAGATTGTTAAGAATAGTATATATATCCTCATCATCCTCATCCATGTTAAGTATATTAATGACTCCTACATCACATATACAATCATTATACCCTATACTCAGTTCCTCTTCAAGAAGCCATCTGTCCACAATCTTTTGCAATGATTCAAGAAATGGTAGAACATTCTCCTTACTACCGTTTATAGAGACATCTCTTATTATACTTTTTATCTCACTAGATGTAACAGAAGAAGGTAATGGTCCCTTTTTACCTCTTATTGTTTGCACAAGGGAGAGTATAAGATCCCTCGAGGTGTGTATGTTAGTACTCTCGATATCGAGACTCGATATTACAAGATAGTCATGAAGTGTTGATCTTTTAAGTATCTTATTTATCTTATGCATCATGAAAGATCCTGTAACTGTATCTTGTATTGCATGTATTACGAGTATCGAATTCTGGGGTGACAGTATGCACTTATCGACGGCTAGAAGCATCCTACACTATGCCTTTGATGGATAAGAAGAGGTACAGAATATATTCATTTCATCTCCATCAAAGTCTGCGTTAAATGTTGGACAAACGAACGAGTTAATCCTTATTGTGTAGGAATCTATCATTATATCATACAAGAGACCTCCATAGCGTATTGACAACTAAGAGTGTTTTCAATAGTCAATGTATTCTTGCATGATCACCACATTTATTGCATATCCTTCTTTGCTTAACTTTCGTGATGGAGTCGAACGACATGCATCTAGAGCATATCATCTCTGCAATTCTTATTATGTCTTTTAAGCACAAAGGATTGAAGATAGGTGCACCAAGTAATATAGATCCCATGTGCCCTGGACAGTTCTTAAGATCTGAGCATGTTGAACAGTATATAGATGCTCCCGTTCCCAAAGCAAGAGAATCGATGTCATCTTTGTTTTTGATCTACAATGATGAGACTTGTATAAGCTCTTCTATAGTAAGAGAATAAAATAATCTTAGCTTGAGCAGACATAATGACAGTGTTATATGGGGTCAAAAAAGAACATAGTATGCTCCTATCAGCATAGAAATGAAAGGTTCCTACGAACATCTTGGTCTAGAAGTATGCTCTTCTCTAGGCACTAAATTCAGTAGAAGTTTAGTAATGGACTTCTCAGTGTTTATAAGAAACACAGATCTAGATGGGGGCATCATCAAACTATATGATGATATGCTATTGGACGTTGTCAAGGTGATCAAAAGAGTAACGATAGATAGTAATAATATTTTTAAAGAGGTACATATTGTCCTAGATCAGAGGAATTATCAGAACTGTATCAACACGTTGAGCACGTATGAATGCAATATTCTTGCAGATGGTAGTACGATCATGTTTGTTCCAGTTCCAGTTGGTTGCTGTTACAAACCACTGGAAGGCACTTCTTCCATAAAAGGGTCATTTGTTATAGAGAGCAGAAGTAAGGTCTTAACGTGCCAAGAAAGGAACCATACCTTTTGGTATCTTGCACGAAGAGATAAGTGCAAGCTGAGACTTTTTAGATGCCATGGTGAAGTATGCATGGAAAAGGAAGTACTAAAAGTTATATTGTCACAAAAACATCTTGTTAACATATTTGTTGTGATGAGGAACCTTGGCAAGTATGTTGTAGAGGCAAAGAATATGATACTATCATAGACAAAACATTTGAAGCAAGTATCAGGACTCCTCTTGGAGTCATAATTAGAGATATCTACAATCAACAGTGACGATGAGGTTCCAACGGAAAGATTACTAGAAGTTCTCAATAAAAACAGAAAAGCAATGACAGTGTCTCTTATGATCTCCAGACTTATAGAGATCTTATTGTCGCTCAAATCAGAAGATGATAGAGATTGCTTAAGCTTCAAGCATGTACATACTCTGGCAGATATCGTATCAAAATATATAACAAAGAGAATCAGCAATATTGATTGTCAGAGGATAAAGGGTAGTATCAGCAAACAGAAGGCATACATAGTCACTGCAATAAATAGGATATCAAAAGACATTTGAGGTAACTTCAAAACAGGGATATGGGATGGATACTCGCGATCTGAAGATAAAAGAACGATATCTCAAGTACTATCAACAAAGTCCATTCTTGACTCCTTATCTCATATAAGAAAGATCGAGGTGAATTCTAAAGAGAAAGCAAATGTTGTGATGAGACAGATACATCCAACTCAGCTTGGCTACATATATCGTTGTGAGACATCAGAGGGCATCGACGTAGGTGTTGTAAAGTATATATCATTGACATGTGTTATAACATCTTATGTTGATCAGAGCAGCATACTGAACTGTATTAGTACATTGTGCGACGGAAAGGATGCCCTGTTTGTCAACAGTATCTTCATTACAAGAATAGCAAAAGATAAGGTATTAAGGGACATAAAGGCATAGAAAAGGAGCAACCAGGTCGTAGCATTCGTGTCTATCTATTTCTCCTCTGACAAAGAGATTCACATACAAACAACTAGAGGTAGATATGCTAGACCTCTTACAACATGCTCTAATGGCTCAACCTGGGTATGCAACAATACTTCAATGGCTGATATGTACTATGCAGGAGCGATAGAGATGATAGATGCAACAAAGTAGATGCAATGTTATATTGCAACTACAAGGAATATCATTGATAACGATTACACCCATGTTGAGATACATCCAATATTCATGTTTGGACTGTCTGCATCCATGACTCCCTATGCAAACTTCAACCAATCATCAGGAAAAGTATTCTAATCATCTATGAATAAACAGTCTATGTCTCTTGTTCCTTATGTAATGATGAAAATGATTTTTGACTGGAAGGTGCTGACATATGCTCAGAAACCAATATGCACGACTATAGTATCAAATGCAATAAGAGAATACAATGGAGTGAATGTAGTGATTGTTGTATTATTATATTCCGGATATAATCAGGAGGACTATTCTCCAATATCAAATATGAGATTGTCAAAATTCTAGAAAACAAATATATGAATGAAATCCTTGTCTTCATTCCACACGATGTCATATTGAATTTACGTGCAATGTATAAAAATATTAAATATCTTATATCTATTATTAATATATGTGTGAGTGCTAGAGATTATTTTAGAAGATATTATAAGAAGAGGATTTATTATAGCCACTTAGTTAGTGAATTAAGATGGCTATTTGTTTTGTTCCTACCTTATTTATATCCTAGAGTAGACTATTTTGTAATTAGAAGAAAACTAAAGGTTGTTTTACCTTTCTTGTTGACTTTTGAGGTAGAATGGACCTTGTGAGGGATAAGAAAGAAGTGCGTGGGGTGAATAAGGCGTGTCTAATAGGATTTGGCTGCCCATGTGAGCGTCTCATAGTCTAATATGGAAAGAAAGGGAGATATACTCTTCTTGCTAGACCGAGGATTGAAGAGAGTTTTGAGTGGTGAACTTTGAAGAGAGATAGCTCCAAGGAGATAAAAGCGTTTGTAATGAAAATTAGTGGGTGTGTTCTTTGAGTTGTGAGAATTTTAGAACCTACTCACTTCCTTATATTGGAGTTGTGAACAAAAATTAATGCTTGTTTTAGTTGAGTAGGGTTTGCTACCACCTGATGAAGAGGGGCAGAAACTTCGAGCTACTACTGCAAGTTTTATTTCGACTCTTTCTTAGTGAAATTTATAGAAAGTGTGGAAAATTGTGCTAGCTTTCTATCAAGACATCTCTTGTAGCATTTGGAGTTGGAGAGCAAAAGTTGTGAGCTTGAGAGTGGGAAAGGGTTTGCTGCCACCTGATGAAGAGGGGCAGAGAATTTGTTCAACCTCCCAAGTCGGACAGTCTCTTCAATCTTTTTGATATTTTAGGTTCTTATAGAAGCTTATGTAAGCTTTCCATAAAAACAAAAATCAATACATTTGGAGCTTTGATGAAAGTTTTATGAGCTGTGAAGTGTCAAAGAGGGCAAATTGTTGCTAGGGTTTGAAGAGTAGAATCAACTTGCTATAAAATCTGGAGTTTGAGAGGCATGTATGCGAAATTTTAGAATAAGTTAGATGATGGAGTGAGCTTTCTAAAAAGCTATTGCATGTCTAATTTGGAGAAGGAGAGTGATCACAACAAAGGCTGAAGTGAAGAGGAGCTTTGCTGCCTTTGCATTTGCTTGGAAATTTTAGTGCCTACTTCTTTTAGCCATAACTTTTAAATGGTAAGTCATATATTCGTGAAATTTTGATATGTTTTGCAATGGATTATTGGCTTTCCATAGGCTATAAACATGCTTGATTTGACCTTTGGATGAATTTTTAGTGATTTATTTAGTTTCAGCTTGTTGTATAACTTGTATTCCTCATATGCGATTGTATTTTGAGGTATATTTGAATACATACACACTTTGCTTATACCTTTTACACAAGTATATATACTTGTATTTATATCAAGTATTTATACAAGTATTTTACAAATATTATACATAATATTTGCATAAGTATTTGTACAAGTATTATACAAAGGATTATATATTATTTTATATAAGTATTTATATAAGTATTATACCAAGAATTATATAAGTATTATACAAGTATTTATACAAGTATTATTCAAGTGTTTATACTTTATATTTATACAAGACTTGTACAAGTATAATATAAGTATAATTTGAAAGCTTGAATAAATATTGTGCAAGTATAGAAGATACTTGCACGGCTTCCTCTCATGTTCCCTGCTAGTTCTAGTAGCAGCTAGGAATCCGGCATTTTTCCAAGGCGAATTCTCTCTATCCGACAATGGAGATGTACTACGTGAGGAGGATGGTATAGTATTAGTAGGACAGGAGATAAAGAATAAGGATACCATTGCTTCTAAGCTCATAATATATGATAAGGCACAAAGTATAGAAAAGATTATAGTAAAAAGTTTCATATCTGATAGAATCGATAAGGTTACTAAACACACGACTTTAGAAGGGAATATGATAATAAGAGTAAGAATAGCACTGTATAGGTTTCCTATTGTTTGAAATAAGTTTACATCAAGACACTCCCAAAAAGGTGTAATAGGAGCTGTATTTCTGCAAGAAGATTTATCATTCACTACTAAAGGAATAGTACCAGATCTCATAATCAACCCTCATGCAATACCGAGCAAGATGACTGTGGGTCACTTGTTAGAGATGGTGATGAGCAAGGCATACGTCTTAAGTCCTGATACTGTTTGGGATCATGCACTTCCTCCAAAGTTGAAATCTAGAGAAGACATTTGTATAGATACAACTGCCTTTAGTAAACCTTCTTTAGGTATCAAGAGGGATATAATTCTCTTCTCAAAGGAGAAGATGTACTATGGCATTATAGGAGCTATGATAGAAGCAAGAGTTATGATTGGTATTTGCTACTATCATGCTCTCAGACACCAAGCTAAAGATAAGGCCCATTTGATATCTAAAGGCACTATACAGAGTCTAACAAAACAACCAGTTGAAAGGAGATCAAGAAAAGGAGGACTACAGTTTGGAGAGATGGAAAAGGACTGTCTTATAGTACATGGAACATCATCGATGCTTCTTGAGAAATTCAAGAACACTTCCAATCTGTATAAGATATGGATATGCAATGATTGTGGATACATATGCTTTGGCAGTCCATCCGTAAGTTGTAAGGGCAAGAATACAAAAGAGCGTCAAATACCATACAACTTCAAGTTGTTAGTGCAAGAGCTATCCATAGCTAATATCAAGGTAAGCCTAACGTACATATAGTTAAAAAAGTTTTTTTTATGAATACTCAGGCACGATGTATTATGTCCATAATGCCTGTTCCTATCCTTGATCTGACATCTGTTATGATACTATCAGAAACACTCTATATAGGTTCTCTTATTCTTTTGCATGTCGCTTTAGCTAACTCCGACATTGTCCGTTCGTTAGATGCCCTAGTAAGACAACTGTGACCTTTTTCTACCATTCTTGATATGCTTATGGGTATGATATTTCCTTTACTTGTCATGAAATCTGCAAGTAAATTAATATGTTTGTTGTCAAAGTCTACTCGGCCTTTAAGCACCTTTGACAATTCTCTCACTAAAATATTTCTCGCAGCTTCTATTCCTAAGCAATCAAGAGCATCTACAACAGAGTCTGAGATGGTATTCTTTATATCTACAAAGTCAAGACTTAAGATATGCATAAGATTGGAGCCTTTTGTCTTCACTTCCTTTCCATCAACAATTGCATGTTTTATCCTTTTGATGCCACATATCCTTATGGGAAGTATAACATCTTTAACTATATTGTATACAAATATTTCTGCATCTTTTTTTATTGTTGCACCTTGTAATGATATGTCTACTATGTGTTCAAACTCTGCAGATATTAGTGCTTGAATGTCCTTGCGCTCGTTTATGAACTCTGCTATCCTGTCTCTTATCATCTTTAGGCTTATCTTATATGCTTTCATCTTACCATCGTCAATTAACATTCTGAACACAACTCCTTCATTTTTTCTAGTAGGAGCTTTATAGAGGCCATGCTTCTCTGCTATAAGATACCACCAAGAGTCTAGTTTGTGCTGGATGTAGTAAGAAGATGTTATTTCTGCTATTGTAAGATGTACAAAGTCTGAAGGGTCTACCCCTCTTATAACACTTATAGCTGATGTGCAGTACTTAAACGAGCAGTTTAGAATCGATTCTAACCTGGGTATTCCTTCAAGTACCTCTGCAGTTGTTGTGCCAACATGATGAAATGAACTAAGTGCTATTTGGATGGTCGGTTGTCCGATAGACTGTGATGCTATAATACCTACAACTTCTCCAAGACACACCTAAGAGTGTGAATATCTCATTGCAAATATCTTTTTTTCATCATCGTTAAGTCTCTGAAAATAGTGACAAGACTTTTTTTATACATGCTTCCCTCACGTGAGATAGCAGAGGAGCATGTACTATCAGCTCATTGATAAGCATATTGATCGTAATACCAGCTCAACCTTTCTTAAGATCATTTTACACGCAAGCTCCCTTACAGGTACTCGCATTCATTTAAGTACGGATATGATAGGCTTTGATATAATTGAACTAAGAACTCAACTCAAAGACATTGGAGTTCAACTCAGTTGGAGTCTGTGTCAGAACTTCATAACAAATCTGATACATGAGATATCAAGACTGGACGAACATATAGATACTATAAATTGTGTTGCACAAGACACCTTTCAATCTGCTAATCTCTCAATTAATATAGGACGTGCTTCTAAATCTACTAAAAGCGATGTAGAGACATGCTAGAAGATCCTCCAAAGTGGCTCAAATAAGGGCAAGAAGTGTTCTCTTCCAAGAACTGCTAATTTGGAGTTATGCAAGACACATATGAATATGATGCTAAAATCAAGCCAAGACCAAGATGGATCTAAGCATAGACAGATAGACACCTTTTGTAACTTTGTCGATGTAAAAAAATAACAGAGAAAGTTGTCAACTAAAACCATGTTGTGACCTATCGAAGACATGTCAGGGATATGTTTGGACTTAAATAATAAACTTATATTTGAAGAGTTTGGAGATAAGCTGGTGGCTGTCGGCCATCTATATGGCGATGATATGCAGGTGCTATCAAAGGTAGATGTAAGGTTATGTGACATAAACAGGTGCGAGTACATATTAAAGGAATATATATATATATATATATTTTTTATGGACTCTTCATTACTAGAAGAGATGCTAACTTCTATACCTGACCTTGTGTTATAAATCTTCCCTTGTTCTTGGCATACAAGCCCTCTATACTACTCTCTAAAAACAAGCTTTCCAACATAGTATCCAATGTTATTCGTTTTCCTTGTTTAGATAAATTTGTAGACATGTACATTCTAAGCAATCTCGATGCTGAAGACAATGACGATTGATCGTTCTCTACTTTGATATCTGTAATATCAACTCTTTGATGCTTCAATACATCCAAGAGTTTTTCAAAAGATTGTGTAATGTCTCTAGGAGTACTAAAAGGATTTGTTTTCTCTTGATGCTTCTTTATAACCCTTCCATCGAAAAACCTATCAAGGGGCTTTATAACAAGAGATTCAAAGTCAGAACTACTGATATTGGTAATATTGTTGCTATTACGTAGCTCCTTAAGAAGTTCAACTGCTATGAGCATATTCTTATTTACAACTTGAGATACAATATATTTGACCTTTTTCTTAGATAATATCCTTTCTGGGACATATGCAACAATGTCTAATACGCCTGGACTTTCAACTTTTTGCTGTGTTTGTTGAAGTGGAGGTTGTGAAAGTATAGAAGATACGTGCATAGTCTTCCGAGTATACATGGGTGTTAGCATCACTGCCTTGCATTTGATATCCATCATAATAATATTAAATATATAAAGTGGTCGAAAGATCCACAGAACCGTGTGAAAATTAGTGATACTCTAAAAAATAGAAGAACGATAGTAGCACCTACTTCTTCATTATCACAGACTTGTACATAGAAGATAGCAAGCACTTGTCATATGACATGAACTTGTTCTTATCAAGCGTACTTTTCCTTTTTACTTTAAATCCTATGCCTTCTATTTGCGCGATGAGATCGTCAACATCTACTAACTTTTTTATTTGGTCTAACATAATTGTGCCGAGAATGTGTATGTATATGTTATCGTCATCGTTAAGTTTAATTGTATAGGCTTTAGATACGTACTCCCTGTTGTATCTTAGACTAAGAAATTTTATAACACTTTTCTTGGACATTACAATGCACAAGAAAGTACAAGCATGTTTGTTAGAACATACTCTCTCAACCACTTTGATGAATTTACTAATACCAATAAGTGCTATGCAAAAAAAGCATGATATTGTTGTTATAGACTTATCAAACCCTCTTAAGTGCTCAACCTTTGTTTGTATTACAGTCACCTTCTTATTGCTCCCAAGTCTCTCTTTGAGCTCTATGATATTCGTATAAGAAAGTTCAATGCAAGTAACAGCAGTGTAGTGACTCCACTTCTTTATGTCTCCACCAAAGCCTGATCCAACATCTAGTAGGTGACCACCTCCTTGTTTCAACAACTTCCTCTTTACATCATTATGGTAATATTTCATTATCGATACTGTTAGACCCTTGAATGTAAGAGGAATGTTTGTGTCCTCTTCTTTTTTTGCTAGTCTCTTAATTCTCTCTATCACATTGATAGAACTGAGATACACCTTGTCCTTTCTCTCTCTTAACAAGATTAATCTTCTTTTGGAATTTATAACAAACTTCGATATAACATTGTCCTTGGATTTTGCATTTTCCGGTGCTATCTTGAAGCTTGAGTCGACATTGCTTCCTTGATTGTGTCCCATTAGAGTACCTTGACTGTATGTCATAAATTGATCAAATATGACCATGAAAAGAAGCTGTTACTACAAAAGAGCAAATACAATGCTAAGTATGATTTGACTATAAACAAAAAGATGCTATTATTAGACTCTCAAAAGCTAGAACTCATTGGCCTGAAAATGAGAGCATATGAAGAGGACATCAAGAAGGCAGGTATTCCTTTTATACCATCAAGTGTTGCAGCAAAGTCGATCACCGAGCGCATGGAAGAATCCAAGAGAAGGCAAAGATACAAAGAAGAATTCTTCAATCCATCGGAACATCCTCACTATGAAACAAATACAATATAGAAGACAGTGTACGTACATAAGAAATGGGACTCTCGCAATGATAAGATGCTTGAAAAACTTAAAGATGGTCAAAGAGTCAAAAAGTCCATGTTTAATAATAATCTAATAGTAAAAGATAAAGATATCTCATACGATGGTGAAGAAGAAGAGTACGATTCTGACTGTTCTAAGGCTTCCGTTGCCGAAGATTACATTCCAAGATTCATTGAGTGTCTTATACCTAGATTCAAAAAGTATGAAATGTGGAATGATAGGCATTATGGTTAATCTTAGTAGAGAGTAGTATCAGCTAGTCAGATCATACAAGTATTTGAGATAGTATCAAGATCAAGATGCGTTATAGCTTTGAGGTACAATATGTGTCGTCTCAATCATCTAGCGTTATACTTTAGAGACTATGATAAGGGAGCTCTAAATACAAATGTTATAACAACATAAGATATGATTGGAACTTTTTAGAGCTGATAGTACATGCATACGAAGAGCTATGTATTGTATATTAGAACAATTTTATCATAAAGTGTAATTCGAACTATTCTTCAAGAGTACAATATAGAGACTACAGATGCAATAGAATGTTCAAGAAAGATTCTATAATCGTTAGACCAGAGGTTAAGGAAAAAAATAATGGAGCATATTAGAATCACTTTTATACAGATGGGAATGATTCTAATTTTTTTTTTACACTACATATCTACTATGCGGGGAAGCTCAACTAATAGTGTGTGCTCCTTTTTAGCTTAGGATAGAGTTCATCAGATTGTTCTTGGCCTATATTATTCTTGGCTTTCTTTCTCATTGCATCTGTTATAAGATGTGCATACTTGATCTTGAGAGAGTATATTTCATTGTCACCGTTAGGAGTATCTTTAGACTTTACAAGGTCCATGAATTGGTGATTGTTTATATATATGTACACGTTGTGAATACTAAAAGGCTTGGACTCAAGGCCATTGTATGCTATTTCCAATTTTAGCTGACAATAATATCTATCTCCACATGGACATTCAAGATGGTCAAGACCTTCAAGATAGGATTTTGATTTTTTTTTTCCAATAACTAGTATTCTGGGGCTGACATAACAGGCATCCCAAACTTGGTATTCTTTGTCGCTTTGAATCTCCAAGCAGTTAGTAACAAAGTATGTATACACCTATCTCAGCTTCACTACAATAGTTGCAAGCTTGGGATTGCGTATAAGTACTTGTAATACTTCTACAATATCATCACTGGTAACATGGAGCTTTGGACCCTCGCATATAGGATCAAGAATTAGTCTTTTGATTCTCCACTGCATCAGAATTGCATTTGCAATATTCATCATTTACTCTGGAGGGACTAGGACTGTGTTGTTTGGGATGTTATGACCATCCATTTTTGTATCTTACTAGGAAGGCAATCTTTTCCTTAAAGGGTAGGATAAATAATACATATATAATTGCAACAACCATAAATATTATTATGTGTTTTGCATTAGTAAAAAAATAGACCATTGCATCGATAATATATGTATACTTTTGATTTGCTACTGTAAACTGCAAGTGCGTGTTGTATGCATCTGCTTACGGATTTCTTAGTGCTCATATCAAAGACAAGCCCTGGATCTGGTCTATAGGATCTACAGTGTATGAGTTTTTGATCAGGTACTGTCGTAAGGATAATATATCTTTTACTTTTGTTACTGGAAATATATCCTTCGACCAAAACTTGTAAGTATCGTATAGTTCCTTCACAGAGACTATGTTTCTATCACTCCTCTCGACGTTAGCACTTAGAAACTATCCAAAGATATCATTAGATACACGAATTGTTTCAGTACAATCCTTGACCTCATCGGGCTCTTCAAGGCCATGAGTCAGGTATTGTTTGTATTCCTCTATAGTTAATCTCATGAACACTGAGGCAAGAAGAGGAATCTTATTAGAGAAGTTGGTGTCCTTTATGTGTGTTGTAAGGAGATCATGAGATGGCTCCACTTTATCAACAAATGTTGATATAAATGGTACAACTCTTACTCTACCCCATATAGCTTTATCGAACGTGCTCATTTGTGGAATCCTATTGGCAATAAGTACAAACTTTGCCGTCTGGGGTATGATGGTCCCTTCTTCATATAAGACTCTTATGTATAGACTATTGTTTCCTGTGAGCTCTTTCATCACACCAAGATTAAGCTTATTGCCTTCGTCTAATTCTTGCACCATGGCAATAAGTCTTCCTTTAAGCATTGCTAGTTCAGGAGTGGCCGCTGATGATTGTACTCTCTTATCCATGAATAATGAAGTTGGTATCTTTACTGCGTAGTCACCAAATGCTCGTTCGATCAGAGAGACCATAATTATCTTTCCGTTGTCTCCAGATCCTGACCATATGGAAAATATCTTGTTTGCATTCCTTCCCTCTAGACATGATGAAACGAATCTTATGAAGTACTTTCGTATGCCTTTATTAGGAAAAACTTTTGTCAGTAGGTCAAGCACTTCACTAGCAGCTTTTGTATTATCGTCAAGTTGTACAAACGGGATCCTAGTTGATAGAGTGGTATAGTCTTCTGCTTCTACTGGTTTGAACTTGTCCTTTGTAAAGTCAAATATTCTTCCTTTCATGCCTATTATATCTCTTCTAAAGTCTAATAATCCTTCAAAGTCTTCTCTGTAGAATATTCATGAGGAGGTATACATTATCTTCTTTCTGTTATCAGAAGATTGTATAAACTCCATTATTCTTATAGCAGCTTCAACAGTCTCTATATAGGTGTCACACATGTTTGCTATAAACTTGTACATTCCTGTTAGGATCTCTTTCATCAACAATGCTTTAGAGCTCTTTGCAGTCTACTTCTTGGTATCAAAGAAGTAGAAGATTTGTCTATCAAAGTTTGAATATACGAACCTTGTACTATATATCACACAAAATATCTTTGATACGATGAACTCGGGGTTCTTGGGACATGCACACATTAGATCTCTTACGACTTCTTTCTTTCTGTCATTGCCACACTATATATAATAAATATCACAAGGCCAAGTATGTGAGAGTTTGGCGTATATGTCCGTCTTTTTCATTTCTTTAGGAACTACTATGTATCCAGTGCATCTTTCTGTTATTGTCTCATAGTGCTTGTTCTTGTGGCATCTTAGACCAAGACATTGTATGGTGTTGCCATCTAGATTATCCTTGAAGAAGCAAAGCACTGCCTCTCTCGTTGTATGTAGACTGTTGGTAGAGAATACAATGCCATTTGTTGACCTCGTAAGAATAGTGAGCGATGATATGAGCTTGTAGTCAATGGGCATAGCCAGAAAGAAGTAGACATATGTATTCTCCTCAGACGTTTCAAAGACGATGCATATTCTGTGAACGTCCTCAAGGACATACTTCTCATTATGAGCATCAAGGAACTGAAGCATAGGTGCTTCAAATTCCCTCTGACCAACATTGGAAAAGGTGACAAAGATTGAAGCCATTGTGACACGCAATATAGCATAGCATCTAGTCCACACTGAAAGGACATCACTTCCCTGCTTATCATGCAATATCACACTAATATTGTAGCGACAAATAGTTGATATACAAGATTAAAAAATATACAAAGGGAAGAAATTTTATAGTACCATAAAGATTGGACCATTACATGATATGCTGACAAAGAGGAACATGTGTATAGTACAGAGAGTGGATGATGATGACAAAAGATACTTTGCATTCTTTGAGAGCTGGGAGTACTTCCTAATATGGTACAAAAGACTACTCCCTCAAGAAAGAAGATTTTCAGAGGTAATAAGAAAAGGTCTTCAAAAGTTTAGGCTTGATATAGACTGTCCAATTTATAGATGGAATGTAGAAACAAATGTGTTTATAGATTATATCTCTTCTATGTTAGAAAAAGTGTTAAGAAAAAAGGTAGATGTTCTCATGTATCAAAGTATTGACAATAGTAATAGAAAGGTGTTCTTTCATGTCATCATATCCAATATATACTTTGTATCTTCACAGCAATGCCTGGCCATTGCTCATGTTGTACATAGCATCATACAGTTTGGAGAATTCATAGATATGGGAGTATACAAGAGTTTGCAATGCTTTAGGTTAGAAGGTAGTACCAAGCAGAGGTCGAACAGGTTCAAGTATCTGATAAACGAGTTTGATATATAAAAGGAGTTTCTAAGTGGTGTAATAATCAATATTGATAGCTGCTCTTGTTCTAAGTTATATGAGATTCTTAGCAAACCTGTCGTACCATATTGTAGATATAAAAGTGGAGTCTTACCATTTCAGAACATTACAAGATAGTAACGTGTGATAAATTTTTTTTTTTAAGTATCTTCATCTTCGATTTTCAGTAGACTCATATCCACCAAAGGTGTAGCTCTATCTACTATCATGACAATAGCTTTAGAAAGTTTACACTGTAGAGATGCTCTGCTCCCTGACCAAAAATATAGAGAATAAAAAAATAAGATAAGGTACATGCAACAGTGGATTCTTTCCAGAGATTTAGAATCTATTTTATTCTATTTTGTATTATAGAACGTGGTCCATATCCTTGACTCTTTATTGCTCATAATGATCTTTGTATATATCTTCATATTTGTTTTACCCTCCTTAGTATACTCCTTCAGTGAGTATTTGAACATATCGCCTATTGTATCTTTCAAGACTTTGATACCAATATCCTTAGGATGTGTCATAATATACTCTTTGGAGTGGTCATATATTGCATGTATATTAGAATAGAATACGTATTTGTTAGAGCCCTTCTTAGCACTATCAACATCTATGTTGATGCATATGCTCTTGTTCTGCTTATTAGTTGAATTGGGAAAAGAACTATCATGTATACCAAATGTGTAGAACATGCATCCCTTTGGAGCAAGTATTAAAGGATATTCTATGCCATCTTTAGCTTTGTAAGAGATGCTAATTTTTTTTCCACCAGAAGCTGATATAGATTTTGTTCTAGATCCTGATGACTGACTTATATCTATAGCAAGTTTGAAGATTATGTTCAGTGGATTCATATCATATAGAACTCTTCTTTTTGAAGCCATTGATAATAAGTACTCTTGATGTGTTTACATGTGACTTAATATTATTTATCAGTTGACCCTACAGGTTCCTTCTCCTATTAGCATTTTAACTGTGGTGCTCGCAAGCTTCTTTTTGATTTTACTAAACATGTATTGGTGGATTATAACACCCTTACAAAGCTTATTGCAGAAATGTACTCAGTGCTTCCTCTCTTGTAAAAGTCACAATATAGTACTATTCTACTTGCATGTACTATATCTCCATATAGCAAGGAATCTATTACTATTTCTATTAATGACGAATACATATCCTTTAGAAATACACAACTATTCCTTCTAGATACGACAACTCCCTTATAAATCACCTTTCGTTCTCTTGCTATCAGTCCTACATATCTCTTCTTTGTTATTAATAAGAAGGTTTCAAACACACTTTCAAACTGTAGTCTCACTAGAGTAGGAAACTCTTTTGATACCTCACTAGATATAGATATAACAAGAGACCTACATGATTCATAGTTCTGAGTGGTAGAAGATGTGAACATGTATGAATCTGTATCGCCGTATATAAGACTCACTAGATATTTAGATGATATAATAGTTGATGCCCTTGTCAGCATAGACCTATCCACTGATGTAGTTGATTCGACACCTTCTATGAACTGTAGGTACGGAGAATTGCGAGTTCCGTATGAGCCATATATAGAGTTAGCAAATATCTTCAGAGCAATTTGCCTCCTCTCAAGAATTATCTTTTCTATGCTAGTAGCACTACTAGACTGTACTTTAATCTTGTTTCTTCTTATGATTAATGTTTTCAAAAGGGAAGATACCAGTCCTAAAGGTATTATGATAAAGAAGATATGATTGATTTGAAAGATGATGAGAGTACAAATTTTTATATTAATGCATTATCAAAAGAAGCTGTATGTTTGAATACACCATTGGAATTATTTTTAAGAGACTTATATGAAGGTGAATGGGAAGATATTGGAAAGTATCTAAGTACATTAAAGTGACAAGAAAGTTGGATAGATCAAAAATTTAAAAAAATTTGTAAGAAAGCCTATGGATATTTTTTACATAATGGATATTTATAGAAGCATCCAAAGAGAAGAAGAAAAGTATCACAATGGGTGATATGTGATTTGGAAGGTCAACAAAAGATTATCAAGGAATTTCATGAAAGTTTGTAGATTGGATATAGAGGAATATGGACAAATTTTACTAAATTGAAGGAAAAATATTAGTAAAAAGGCATATATAAAGATGTGGTTGATTTTATAGGATCATGTGAAATTTGTCAATTTTATTCTAATATTCAACATTGAGATGAATTACATCCAATTTATCCTCTAGCACTACATTATAAGTGGGTAGTGGATTTAGTGGCAATGCCTATGGGACTTGGACAAATAAAAGATTTGGTACTCTTACATGAAGATTTATCAAATATGATTGAAGGACGAGCATTAAGAACAAAAAGTATTGAAAGTGTATGTCAATTTTTCTTGGAAGATATTATTTGTCGCTATGGTTGTATAGAAAAAATCACAGTAGATATAGGTGAATTGGATGCAAAAAAAGCAAGAGAACTCTTTGGTAGAATAGAAATCAAACTTTCTTTGACAACAGCATATAATCGAGAAGATAATGGGAAGAGTGAGCATGGACATTCACCTATTGTTAAGGCATTAGTAAAAGCATGCAATGACAAAGTACATCAATGGCCAAGGCTACTACCATTTGCATTATGGATAGATCATACAACTCATAGCACAGTGATTGGTTATATGCCTTATGAATTAATATATGGGCAAAAGCCACTTATGCCAATAGAAGAAAGAGTACCTACATGGAAAATATTATCTTAGAAGGATGATCTTAACAGAGAAGAGCTTTTAGCATTACGGATTCAATAATTAGAAAGAAGACCTGAGGACATTGAAGTGGCAATAGGAAGGTTGAAAGAAGCAAAGGAAAAGAAGAAAGAAAGATTTGATAAAACACATTGACTACGGCCTAAGAAAATTGAAAAAAATGATTAGATATTAGTCTATGACAATAGTTTAGACAACCAACATAGTACATTACAAAAAATTTCTAAGAATTGGTTTGGACCATATGTTGTGATAGAAGTCTATAACAATGAAACATATTTGTTATGAAAACTTGATGGAACACAATTGAAATCACCTATAGCAGGCAAGCGAGTCAAGTTATTCAAATAAAGAAGAGTATGTACATATTTTAATGAAGAGCAAAATCTATTAAGGACTATTGAAATGAGAGAAGAGGAGTAAATTGAAGATCAAGAATTTGACCAAGATGAAGAACGTCATATAGTGATCTATTGAAAAACCATTGGGGCATATCAAAGGATGCACAAGTTCAAGGGGGGTTGATGTTGTGTAATAATATGACCATCAAGTGAAAGAAGAAAGGAGTGATAATATTATAAAAAAACTCAAATGAGAATATTTGAAAAAATTATCTTAGAAAAATAAATAATAGAAAAGAAGGTAGAAAAAAATCAAAAGGTGTTCATGTTGCCTTTTGTAGAAGTGACTTCTAATTGCTTTGTATAGCCATAAATAAGGCAAAATAAAGTAAATTAGAAAAGTAAACAATATAGGCATCTTTAGAAAGGAGTTGAGAATAGGTTTTAGAAAAATTTATCACAAAAATCTCAAAATAGATACCCAGAGAAGACCGGTTATGAGCTGCAATCAGAATCAGATCCGAAGGCACAAAACCACATGCCTATAGTGGATCAAAAGCTTTTTGGTGGATCAAAAAAATAGATAAAAGAGAAAACTTAAGAGATTTTGCATAGGATTTGATTTGAAGTGATTTGGATCAAAATTAACTTTATAAGAGCTTTGCAAAGCTAGGGTTGTTTTAGGTGACTTTGGATTTTATAAAATAAAATAGGATTTATGCTTTGAGCAATTACAAAAGTTTTATAGAAGATCTATAGCTAAAATTTTATAAGTTAGTTGGTATTGTTGTTGTCAATGTATGCTATAATTTTGAGCTTAGTCTAATAATTTAATTGTAAGTAATTGAGGTCTAAGTGGGTTAAGGTCTTGAAAATTGTATTTTGAGGGTCAGCTAGGATTTTACAGATTTTGAGCAATCTGCTAGTTGGATTTGAGTAAAATTTATATTTGCAGATAGAAGACTTAATTTCCTACATATATATGAAATTTAAAAGCAATTGAATGGTGAGAACAGGAGGTTTAGGTATTGGAATATTGGCATTAAGATTAGAGAAGGAGGCTAGCCGACACCTAAGTAGATTTATAGATTTTTTTTCTTTTTGGTAAGTTTGATCGTCTTCAAACTTGATGTGTTTGTTTTCAACTTAGTTATTGAGGTGTGTATAAATTTTTAATCAAGATCAATAGTTTATTTGGTAGTTATTGAGGTTCTAAAATTAGCTTAGGAATTCATTAGGGTTTAATTAGAATTTAAGGTTTGGATTGAGGATTTAATATTTAAATAGAATTTCATTAGGATTTCATTAGGATTTAAGATTTGAATCTAGGATTTAGTGTTTGTTTAGAGTTTGATTAGGATTTATTTTAGAATTTGTTAGGATTTGTTAAAATTTGACTACGGTTGACTAAGGTTTAGTTAAGATTTATTTTAGGATTTATTAAGATTTGACCAGGGTTGATTAGGATTTAGTTAGGATTTGTTTTAGGATTGTTAATATTTGTTAAGATTTGACAAAGGTTGACTAGGATTTGATTTAGATTTTGACTTAGGATTTGATCAAGGTTTAATTTAAAATTTAATCAAGGTTTGACTTAGGATTTGACCAAGGTATGATTTAGGATTTGATCAGGGTTTGATTTAGGGTTTGATCAGGGTTTAATTTAAGGTTTTAAGATTTCTATTTTTAGTATTTTCTAAAATTATTATTTTATATATTATTTTTTTATGATTAATGTATGATTCATTTATTTTTTTTTTGTAATTTCTTTAAGATTGGATCAAAGCTTGATTAATATTGTTAAGGTTTAATGGAAGTTATTTAGGATTCTATTAGAGTTGTTAGGATCTTGTTGTTACATATTTTCTTTTTATCTTCTACAGCCAGGTGCCCAAAGCATTCTCAAGCAAGACTTCACATATTACGCCAACGTGTCTAATTTGCAAGACTCATGTCAAACTTATAAAACAAATTTTGTACATTCATATCAAGTAATTAACTTATTCTATAAGCTACCAACATGTGCGACACATTGCTAATTTATTGACCAAGTTTCTAACCTATTAATCATCTATAGACATGTACAAAAGTGAAATCGCGTCTATGAAGCTTTTAAAAAGCTTCTCTATATGATATTATTAAATTAATTTATTTTTATTTATTTCTATCTATCTATACTATTTAGATAACTATTAGAATAGATCTTGTATTTGTGACAATACATTAGAGGATGAAGAATATTTGGTGTGTAAACTTTCTACAAATTCAAGTAATCTTTTAATGCATGGTATAAGAAGATAGATGACTATTGCACCTTATAGAGTTTAAAAAAGAGCCATGTAGATTCTAATATTTGTATAATATGGATTATTAATAGATTTTTTTTATTACTATTACACTTTACATGGATGATTTGATGCTTATGTCTAACAACAAGAAGCTTCTTTTGAAGATAAAAAAAGCTTAGCAAAAAGATTTGAATTAAAAGATTTGGAAGAAATCTATTATATCGTAGGCGTGAAAATTATGAGGAATTAAAGGACTTATAAAATATATCTTATTTAACAAAAATATGTGAAAAATGTCCTTAAAAGATTTGGCATAGAAGATTATAAATCTTTATTACATCTTTGGATTCTAATAGCAAATTATCAAGAGACATGAATTTATAGATTTCTAAAGAAGTTGAAGCAATGAACGAGGTTTCATACCAAAATACAATTGGTAATTTAGTCTATATGATGACAAGTACTTAAACCATTATTTTATATTCAATAGGAGCTATTAGCCTTTATATAGCAAATCCTGGCGTATAACATTGGATAGCTATAAAATAAATTTTGCAATATTTATGAGGTACATCAAATCATGTGCTACAATATAGTAGAAGCTCTTTGAGTTTATAAGTGGTTGATTATTGTAATGAAAATTATGCAAGAGATATTGATATACAATGTTTGACCATTAGCTATACATTTTTGTTGGTTGGTGGTGCAATTAGTTTGAATAGGAAAAAACAACCAACAATCACATTCTCCACCATCAAAGTAGAATATATGGTAACTAGTTAGATAATAAAAGAAGCAATTTGATTGTAAAGATTATTTAATAGATATTAGATTTCTATAAAATAATCATATGAATATTTTTAATAATAACCAAAGTTATATTTTTCTTTCAAAGCATCCTATAATTCATACTCATATCAAGCATGTTGAAATTCAATATCACTTTATTCATGAAAAGATTGAGAGCAATGTCGTGTTATAATATGGCTATTGGATAAGGAAAAAAATAAAAAAAATAAATAATAAATAAATATATTATAAAGTAGTCTAATTGAAAATATAAAAAAAAATTATTTTTAAAAATATAAGTAAAAGATAGAGAGGTAATAAAAGAAATTTATTGTTAATGATATCATTTTTATAAAAAAATGCTTCTACTTACTTTGTAGATCCATAAATAAATAAATAAAAAGTAGATTACCAAAAATAATATTATAAGCATCTTTAAATTAAAATAAAGAATAGATTTTAACAAAAATTACCTAAACAAACTTTAGATTGATATCCAGAGAGGATTGATTGTGAACCAAGGTCAAAATCAGACCCTAAAGTACATAACTGTACACCTACGACAAATATAAGGTTCTTTTGTCAATTTGAAAGCAAAATTGAAAAGCAAAATTAATAAGATTTTTTTAGATATTAAATATTTAAGATTTATTAAGATTTTATTAAGATTCAATTATAATTCAATTAAAATTTATTTAAGATTTTTTAGAATTGATTAGGATTTAGTTAGAATACTTTTAGAATTTCTTTAAAATCTTATTAAGATTACTTTAAGATTTTTTTAAGATTGATTAAGATTTTTAATTTTTTTTTTTGAATTGATTAGGATTTCTTTAGGATTTAATTAGGATTATTAAGGATTATTTAAGATTTATTTGAAATTAATTAGAATATACTAAGATATATTTAGAATTTTTTAAAATTAATAGGATATATTTAATATAATTGAAAGCTCACTTAGATTATTTAAGGTTGCCAAAAAAGTATTTCTAAACATCTTATGCAATATTTTTGGATAATAAATCTAACTTCAAGGTAAGATCAAATCTTTTCACAACCAGATGCCTAATGTATTTCTAGGATGAATTTTACATAATACAACAACATTGACATCAATCTAGTTTTTTATATGGTTGCAAATATTTTGACTAAGGATGTAACTTGTGAGAAATATTATAAATATAAAGAAATAATAGGCATTATGAAATAAACTTAGTCTAATAGTTTATTTATTGGGAGTGTTTAACTTATATTATACATGATATAATATAAGCAGTTGACATCACTATTGTATTATGGTTCAGTTATCATATAAAAATAATATATAATATATATATAATTTATTATGCAGCTAAGTCAGAGCCATATCAATGGATTTTAACTGATTATATAATACGATTATATTATTACTTTAGAAAGAATATTTAATAAGGCTACAATTGAAATTTGTACAATCTCATTTTTATTATAGTAAATTTTGAGATTGATTTTATCTTAATAATAAATTTTATATAATTTGAATTATTTTTATTAGACATTGGTGGTTCTTAAAATCTTTTTTTATTTTTTTATTTGATATTTAGAGCATATATTATATAAATTTTACTATAAAAAAGTATTGAAATAGGATCTTTTTATTAAAAAGAATAGTTAGGCAATTCAAATAGATGAATGGAAATAGATGATAGAAATTTCTATTCCTATTGTCCAAAAGTCATATCCAATAGGCTTCAAGAGAACTGTCTAAGGCATTATTAGGAATTAGGATTATTCTTGCTAAGTGATTCAAATATTAGAGATTAAAATCATAAAGTCTTGGATTTTGAATATGGTTTTGGTGTAACAATTGAATAATTTTGAATTTTTATAAATAAAATATAGGTGCTTAAAGTCAAGATGTTGATTTTATATATACTATTATTCTTTGGAGTATAATTTATGTGTATCAAAAGCAATGAAAGATCAATGACCAAAATTGGAGAAAAAACTTTCTTGGCTATACTTTAAATATATATCTTCATGTCAGTGCTTACAATCTAAGAGTAGTAAATAAACTATTTAATTAGTAGTTGTATTTTGAGCTATATCTTAAGCAATTTGACAAGGTTTTATTTCAAATTTTTTAAGAATGTTTATTTTTATATTACAAAGCTACATAAAATTTTTGTAGCATTTGGATTTTGGATTTTTGAAATATAAAAAAAATAGTGCTTGGATTTCTATAGGTTAGGATTTTAAGCACCTACTTAGATTTTTGAGATATCAAACACATGAAAGTGAATCTACAATTAATTTTTTAGTGACAAAGCTAAAGGATATAAGCTATATTTTTAAAAAATTTGACAAAAATTGAACAATTTGATAAACAGATATTAGATCCTAAAGTTCAAGGAAAAAATAGACATTTGGAGGTGAATAAGATATTGAAGGATTTTTATTACAATTTGAGCATTTTGTACAAGCTAAAGGGATTTTCTAAGAGTTAAGATTTTATAGAGATGAAAAGATAGATATATAGAGCTATAATAAAATTTTGATATAAAAATGAGGTTTTACAAAGAGATTATAAATTTTCTTTGAAATTATTGAGAATTTAACTTATTATAAATTAACTAATTATGATTTGGTATAAAAAAGGATATTAAGGATTTTTTACATGCCATAGAAAAATCATATGTATAAACCTAGTCAAATATAAAAGATTCTTATTAATATTAATATTTTTTTAATATTAATATTTTTTTTCTTTATTAAGAACAAATCACTTATTGAAGTTTGATCAATAAGTTAAAAGTAAATGTTTTATAGCTAGGTACCTAATATATTTTTAGATTAAAAATCATGCCATATAACATCACCATCATATTGTAGTTTGGCTGCCATGTGAAAATAATATATATATATATATATATATATATATATATATATATATAATTTATTATATAATTAGATAAATACTATATTAATAGATTTTAATTGATTATAAAATATGGTTAGATTATTATTTTTGATGGAATTTATTTAAAAGGGCTTTTATTAAAGCTTATACAATCTCATTTTTTTAATAGTAAATTTTGAAGTGAATTTTATGTAAATAATGATTTTAAGATAAATTAAATATATTCTTGATAGATGGTTTAAATTCCTATACAAGATTAATTGATTTGATTATTAATGTGAATTTAATTTTTATTTGTTATATATTCAACTTGAACATTCAAAAGATTTTTTTCAACTATATAAAACAATATAAACTTATATTCTTTTATCTTTATTATAATTATTTATATTATATTATATTATTTTTTTATTTTATTTATTTTTTAATTTTACATATTTTATATCATTTTATTTTTATTTTTGATTTTATTATTTTTTTAAATGTTGATTTTATTTTTTTATTTTTTTTTATTTTTTTAAAAAAATTAAGATTAAAGATTAAAGTCCAAATTAATTAAAATAACTATTATAAAATTAAATTAAGAAAATTATAATTATTAAAGTTAATTACCTAGATAGAAATAAAAGAAGGAAGAGTAATAAATAAATAATTGAATTTTAACCAAAAGATAAAGGTAAAAAATTATACCAAGCATTGTCCAATTCAAGGGCAACAAACCTACTTCTACTCCAAAAATTGCAAAAAAATCATCAATATCCAATATATGTGAAATTTAAGATACTAAAACAAGACTTCATAATACTTTCACTTCTCAAATCTTGTGGCAATCCAATACCTAGGTGGTAAAATATGAAGTTTCAAAATTGCTCTATCTAAATTGCCAAGGCAACAAATCTTCTAGTACTTAATCATTCAAATTGCCAAAGCAACCAATCTCTTAGTACTTAATAAATCATCAAATTTTTATTAATAGTTAAAATTCTACAAATCAAATTTTATAATAAACTAGACTTAACAAGACATTCTACATATTAACCACAAGAAAAAAAAAATCATCAATCACTAAGATATAATTTTTTGAAGTTGACCTCCTCTATTACTAGGGGCAATAGACCCCTCTCCCTTATGCACTTGAAAAGCTAATAAGTAAAGGAATCTAGTCACCAAATTTTGATATCAACCATTAAACATTGATAAATTGAGAAGAAAAAAAGTAAGATACACGAAGAAGGGAGAATAGATAATTTCTTAGAAGTAAGGAGAAATTTTGGCATAGCTTTGTCAAACAAAAATGGAAGAGAGAGAGAGGCTACCTAAGGCCCTCTTATACAAGTGTAAGGCGGCTCAAGGTTGGCGGCCTCATTTCCATCCTAAAATCTAAAAATTCCTAATCTACATCAATGGTCCAAATGCATTCTAAACTAAAATCCGATTTTAGGGCTAGAAATACTTATAAATAAAAATAAAATAACTTTTTGGCAAAATTAATACCACCAATGTATTCAAAATACAATTTTATCTTACAATCAACTATTTATACATCCAAATCCAAATTTAAACACATAAGTTCTAATTATTTTATTAATTATAATTTTTTTACTATTACAATTTTATTAAAAAAAAATTAAAAAATTTTACTACTACTTTCTAATTTAATCTTAGATTATTAATAATATTCTAAAATAATTTTAAATAATTAATTAGACTTTATGTATTTTAATATGGTGATTCTAATCACCAAATACCAAACGATTTTAATTCACAATAATTTAAAGTTGGTAATTTCCAAAAATTAATAAAATTCATAGAATTCTAATTTTTAAAATTTTATTACTTTATAATAATATATTAATCTAATATAATTTATTTTAGCTTCTTTGATAATAATTTTAAATCTAAAATTAGAAGATTTACTAAATATTTTTTAATTCTTTATTAATTAATTAAATTTATCTAAATTACTTCTTAAAATAGAAATAATTCTTATTAGATCTAATTAATCTATTTCATAAGAATTTAAACTATAATAGTTATTAATTAATCTTAATTTATTCTAATTATTACTAATTATTTGTTATTTTTCAAAAAAATAATTAAATGAGCTATTTTGAGAACTCATAATGACTTTTATATATTTTGAGTCACATTTGTTAGATATTAGTGATCCTTGAAATCTTATTTTATTTCTTTTATTTGATGTTTAGAATACATATTATATAAATTTTATTAAAAAAAAGGATTAGAAAGGAATTTTTGATATCAAAAAGAGTAGTTAGATCATTCATGTAGATGAATAGAGATGGATAATAAAAATCTTTATTTCTATTGGCCAAATGTCATATTGAATGGGCTTTAAGGAAATTGTCTATGGCCTTTTTAGGAACTAGGATTATTTTTAGAGGGATTTGAATATCAAAGATTAGGATCAGCAAATTTAAGTTTTTGGGTATGGTTTTGATTCAAAAATTGAGTGATTTGGAGTTTAAATAATGGTATTGATATTGAATTATATCTCTTTGAAGAGTTCAAAGTCAAGGTATTGATTTTGAACCTATTGTCGCTCTTTGAAGCATAACTTACGCACATAGAAAGCAATAAAAGATTAGCAATTGAGGTTGGAGAGAGTACTTTTTTTGCTATGTTTTGTATCCTAGCTTAATGAATTTTAAGCTAGGATGAAGTAGATATTGGCAGTTGAAGTTAGCACTTGCAATGTTGGGATAGTAAGTAACCTACTTAATTAGTGGTTGTATTTTGAGCTACAACTTAAGCAATTTGGCAAGGTTTTGGTCCAAAATTTTTAAGAGTACATATTTTTCATGTTACAAAGCTATGTATAAAAAATTTGTAGCATTAAAATTTTAGATTTTTGAGACATAAAGAAAATAGTGCCTAGATATTTAAAAATTAGAATTTCAAGCATCTACTAGGATTTTTGAGATATCAAATGATCAAAAGCAAATCTACAATTGATTTTTTAAAATTATAAAGTTTAAAGATATAAGCTATATTTTTGAAAAATTTGATAAAAATTGAACAAGTAGATCAAGAATTATTGGATCCTAAAATTCAAGAAGAAATTAATCTTTTGTAAGTGAATAAGATATTAAAGGATTTTCTTATAATTTGAACATTTTGTGCAAACCAAAGGGATTTTTAAGAGCCAAGACTTTATGGAGGTGAAAAGATGGATATATAGAGCTATAATAAAATTTTGATATAAAGATGAGATTTTACAAAAACATTATAGATTTTTATTTGAAATTATTAAAATTTTAATTTATCATAAATTAATTAGTTATAATATGGCATAGAAAAGGATATTAAGATATTATAATAATATTACATTAATAGAAATTTAATTTAAAATAATATTATTATTATTATAAAAATAAATATAAAGTCACATAAATACAAAGATATAAATTTATAATAGAATTATTTTATTAAAAAAATTTCAAACATACGTACAATTTTAATTCTATCAAACTAAAGCACTAGAATTGCTTAACCTCCTAAAAACTATCCAAAAGATATTCTAAATACCTATCAAATATGATGTACACCATACTATAAGGACAATGTATCTAACATCTAAGATATTAGAATCTCTATCAAATAATTGTTAATAGATTGTAAGCCTATCATATTTATATTAAATAAATAAATATATAATATATAGTTATAATATTATATTTAATTTAATTTTTTAAATATGATTTTTAAATATTAAAGATGTTATATTTTAAATTATAAATTAATTCAAAAATAATGACTTTAAAATTTTATATTTTTTAAAAAATAATTTTATTTAAAATTTTATTTAATTACTTTAAAATTAAAATTAATATAAATGACTGATTTTTTGAAAAAAAATAATGATGTTTTTTTTACTTTTTAAAATTTTTAACATAATTTTTTAAAATTACAAGGTCTTATATTCAAATATTAGAAAAATAAAAGTAATAGATTTTAAATTAATAGATTTAAAAGTAGATCTTTGAAAATTTTCAGCCATAGCTATAATACATTTCGAGTTTTTTTTTTTTTTTTTTTTAAATCTCTTTACTTTCATAAAAGCATGTATTTTTGAAATTTCTTTTGTTTTACTTGCAACAAAACATAAGTGTCTAGAATATATATATATATATATATATATAAGATAATATGATTATTATTTTAATTATTTCTCTTAGATTTTAGATTTTAATTTCAAATATAACATATTAAAAATAAAAAATAATTTGTAGACTTGAATTTTTCAAAAATATTTCTGATTTGATTAAATTCTCAAGTAAGATTAAAAATAAAATTATTTTTTGTATTGATTTTTATCTTACTTAAAAAATAATAATGATATTTTCATTTAGTACGTCAATAATCAAAACATCATAAGTTATCGATTTTACCCAGCCTTAAAAATGTTAGTATATGTTATTGAGAACTTAAAGTCTACAACATGTCCAACAATACTCATTAAACTTATGATTTTAATTACATGCTAATTTATCATGTGCATGAAATCTGTATTAGAATTTTTAGGTGCATCTTTATATGGTATTTACTTTAAAAGGGTTTTCTGTGAGAAGTTTGTTCACAAGTATGTAGATGATTTCGTATCACAAACATTTCTCAGTATTGTAAATTCAACCACTTTGACAATTTTGGTCCTACAAGATTGCAAGCATACAAACATAAACACGTGAAAAAAAATGCTGCAACTTCTGTAGTACATCAGGAGTAAAAATCTTATTTTTCTAGGAGTTTTGATGGACATCAACCCAAAATATGAAAATATTTTAAAATGGTGATTCTGTTTTCACTCAGTGGGCTTTCTGATTCCTTAGTGGCACCTTTAAGTACATATTGTCATATTCACTGCTCCTCTATGACCTCACATGCTTTGTCCACACATGATATACAAATGCCCATACACTCAATGAACTAGTTTCAATATTTATGTGTGTATGTATGTATGTACAAAAAATTGAGTGCTTCAACAATTACATGAGTAACAGAGAATAGTGACAACAGTGTCAATTGTGCAGTATTCTCTGGTGTTCTCTGGAAACTATCATTGCTTTCCAATTTATTGCACTAAATGAGAAGTGAAATAAGATAATCAATTATGGTGCATTAATATGAGAATCTGCTCCAGGTGTACTCAAGGAAGACTTGATGGGCTTGGTTGGACTAAAGCAGTTAAGTTTATGGGAACCGTCCCCACCAGTTTCTGTGCCTTGATTGTCTTCTGAAGAGCAGCAATGTCTGCCGGAAGCTCTACTCCTTGGCATAGCATGGTGTTTAGAAATGCTTCCTTGAGAAGGAACCGTGGCCGACGAGAAACTACATATGAGTCTAACAATAGAATCTCACATGTCTTGCACCGCAAGAAACTCTGTAGGAAAGAATTTCACTTCGTGGTCTGTTACTTAAGGTGCGACTTCTAATGGCATGAGATTTACATCGGACACCCACTAATTGCAAAAACTATGCGTTCAAATGAATGTAGATTCCTCGCATTCATCCAGCAACCAAACAAGACCAATCAGAAAAAAAATTATAAGAATCTGCATTGAAACTAGAGTCCTAAACTGACTTTGCTTCATTGTTCTTCGAGTGACGAGAGACCGAATTTTTTTTGTAACACGAAGCTTGTCCCCCACCTTCTAAGTTTCATCTGATTCTGAGGTGCACTTTCTCAGCAGGATATTTGCATTGTAAGTCGTGAGATCTATCAAGTTGTCGGACATGGTGCAGGTCAACTTAATAATCTGGACCACTTGTGACAGCACAGAAGCAAACTGGAGGGAATAATCAAACCCAAGCTGATGCCACACCAGTTCCTGCCACAGTAGTCCAAGCGGCGAGTCGTGGCTAGTTGCCAAGTTGTGGGCGACTCCCCCAAGAGGCACATGTTGATGTCATTCCTTTCTCCGTACAGCTAAGATCATCACAAGAGAAAATCTCCTCACAAACAGTAGTGACTAGCGTATAAATGTTGCGCAAATAATCTACAACATAACCTGATTCTGATGAAGAGCGCTACATTCTGTGCAGTTTTAGCCTTGAATGAAATAGATGGAACTGTCTTGAAAATTGGGAACAACATCATCGTCTAGTTTTCGTGAAGAGTCTGGTATAGCGGACACGTGATGTATGGAATCAACCGGCAATATTTTACTTTGCCATTCATAAAGGAGACATTCAAGAATTAATCAATCACAACTACTTTATAGATGTACTCCTGCGTTTAACTAAGCCACGTTTGCGACTAGGTTACATGCACACAAAGCAATCGATGTATGAACATGTTTCCTTGGCCTGACTTTACAAGGCACTAACGTCCTACTCTTCGGTTCCATCGATCTGGCAAGCCGATGCTCAATCAATCATGCCTATGAATACCTGAAAATCTTACAACTAAATTTTGGACAACCAGAGGCCCAGTTCATATGAACTACCGCAAGATGGCGAGCTCCTTGTCGATGTTCATGAAGTTACAGAGGCAAGCCGGTCTACAATGTAAGCAACAGGATGAAGATCAGTTCCGCAGTGCACGAGATGAACACCGGATCCTTGCTTCTCCACTTGAAGGACCTTGGATTAATCACCAAGCTGCAGGTCCGGAATTGATACCCGTCGTCATTCTTTCGACACAAAATCTGTTGCCAATATGTAACCAAAACCTTTTGCAGGCCAGTCGTTGTTGTCCAAGCGAGTAGTCAGACAAGAGCAGCTTATAATAGGTGCTAATTGCCTAGAAACCATAATGTACACCAATATGGAAACTATGGCCTGACCAATCCCAATATTCAATTTACATTATTAATCAATCCTGTGTGTGTATGCTTTGTACAGTATGTTGGCCCAACTGAGGCTGGGCGGACCTTAAAAACAAGAACAAAACGGCAACCCTGAAGCTTGAATGCAGCTACTCAGTAAGCCCATTCTTGCGTCGTCACTTCGATGGGTCCAGCCATCTCCTGAAATCCAGAAAAGCTGCCTCTAAAGGCACGGTTATAGAGTGCATTCCCATCCGTAAGACAGGACGAAGTTTGGCCGTTCTCCCCAACGATTGACTGCAATGGAATCAAGGGACTGCCGCAAGGGTAGTACTCTGGGTTGAGCACGTCACCAGTCCATGCGTAGTCGAGTTTATTCAACTTCTGGCTGCTTTCTGCTTCATCCTCTCCTTCGCAGGTCGTGGTGTAGAACGGTTCCTGCTTGGGTCGCATGCGGTTGCTGATGAGGGGGATCAGAGGATAGCTCACCATGTTCTGAGGAGGCGGAGAGAATAGCATCGACATGTTAGTGCCGTTCTGATGGTTGTAATAGGACTCCTTCATAATGTTGTGATGCTGGATGTCCATTACAGGGGTAGCCATTGGAACCGACACTGGTGCAGCCCATTGAGGTGCTCCGACGGACGTGACGTCCCCTTGCGTCAACCCTTGAGCAACATGGACGCCGGCATCTAGATAGCTGTCCTGAGAGTTGTAGCAGGACTCGGCAGCAGTGCATGTGTCTCCGTCGTCCGAGTCGGTCACAGTAGGGTTCGGCGAGCTGTCGCGGTGATTGCCAGGAAGTGCGTAATGCAAGTGAGCAGCTGGTTGGTAGGATGCCTTATCAGTGGAGCTAAGACCGAGCGTCTTGTTGCCATCCACCTTCTGAAAGACTCGGCAGACCACCCATTCGTTATTCTGCATCATTGAACCGCTGAACTTTTAGTCTCATGTTGATAGAATTCTGGGAAGTAGCACACAGAAGCCAAAAAAAAAAGCTAGCAAGTGTTTGCTGCAAAAATCGGCGTATGACAAAATTAAATAAATAAATAAATAAAAGAAGGACAACGTGGACAAACCTTGGATCGGTGGGATTGCTGGCCGTTGAAGTGGTTGCTGGAGTCACTCCCCAGGCGATATTCGTGCATGATCCAGTTAGTTTTCAAGCCCTTGGGCGCGCGGCCCATGTAGAACACCAAAGTCTTCTTCATGCCCACCAGACAACGGGTGCCAGAATTCATGACATCCCTGTCTTTGCCCGTGGCTTTCCAGTATCCCTTATCAGTGGCTCTGTTAGTTCGCTGGCCGGTTGGGTATTTTCGGTCACGCAGACTGAAGAAGTACCATTCCTTCTCCCCAACCTTGGCTTTATCTGCAAAATCATCGAGACGGAGCAGCTTTAACTCACATATAAAGCATTCGGCAGATCACGCGGATCTTACACTAAATTTCGTATCAAAGTTTCCTACCACATGAATAACACAATTGCTAGGTCTACACCAAATGTTCTGAAGGATAATGCGAAAGCAAAAATACCTGGAAGATCCCAAGGCTCGCACTTGTTGAGGTCCACGTTTGGAATCGTCTTCACAAGGACTTGAGGGTTGCTAATCTTTCGGGCCAGGTAGAAGCTCACAAGCTCATCGTCTGTAGGATGAAAGCGAAACCCCGGCGGAAGTTCAATGTTGGAATCTTGCTGCATCTCGATGGTGTTGTTGCCGTTGCACATACTTTTCACGGGAATGCTGTCTGTACAGATAATCCTTGGGTTGGATATCAAGGTGGACAGGTAGCTTTCTCGGGTAATGATTTGAGAGATTAAAGCGTCGATCTGATGAGTGAACCAGATAGAACTAAGAACTGTTCATCGATGATCAGGTGGAGAACTCGCACAAGAAATCTGCTTTTGACGCGAGGCTGACGAAGTTGTGGGACCTCACAGGGAGACGGACCTACCGTAGGATCAACACATAGAATGACGAAATCCTTAGGAAACTGACAGAACTTGCTAGACGTGCCAAAAGTAACGTCAATGAAGAGAGAATGAGCACAGAGTCACCGGGAGCGATTTAGCGGCAGATACGCAAGCTGCAAGATTCAGGCCCAACGACAGAAGGTCACTCACCCAGCGCGGCACTTACTAGAGCTTACCACAGAAATGATACTATGAAAGAACAAGCAACTGTGGCTTAGGCCTGAAGAGAGGAAATGAGCACAGCTTTACGTGCCGGATTAGATCATATACTACTACAAGTGTAGGTATTGAGAGTATTTGCGTAACCTGTTTGGTGGGAGAGATCACATGAGTTGACACAGAAAGTTTCTATACTACGACTTACGGAATTGTGGGACTTAAATTGCACAGAATACCGAAGATCAGGTGCGGTTGTAACTCGCATGACCAATGTCCTCTCTCTAAACTCTAATTTCTCCAGTTTCCTGAAGTAACAACCCCGTGGACGACTAGAAAGGTATCAGCGTGGACAGCTCACAAAAGTTTGAGGTCCTGCAAAAGTACAGAGGAAAACAACGGGACCGTCCTTGTAAGTACACAAACAGTGAGCTGGACAAACATGTGCATATCTCAATGATCATTTGTTTTAGATTCCAATAAAAGTGTGATCAGCACCCACATGGCGTTCCACACCCTGGACGACATATTAGCTAGTTTGAAAGTGACCTCAACATTCAACACTGATCAAAACGATGGCTATCACGTCACTCGACAACAGATTCTGCAACGTGTCTATGCATCTCACACAAACCTTCAATCGTCGTCAACTGAACGCAACAAATGGATCTACCTCATCGCATCGTCTCACAAGCTGATGTTTTATCAGTTGTGTCCTCACTGCGACCACCAAAAGTACTCAGAGTTCGATTTGCACTCAGACTTTACAAGCAAGATGTGCAAGCAACCCCAGTTGTGATCTGTTGCCTTACCAAGATATGCGCAACCAGGCACACGGCTGACGGTGGCTAGGAAGTTGCAGATTGGGTAGATCAACAAGTGTCCGTCAACACTCGCGGAAAAATCAGAACTCCCACACAACAACTACCATCACATGAAGTAAGAGAGAAGGATCAGCGGCACTTTGATACAAGACTATTCAGACCACGGGGAGCATCGCATGCATGATCCGATTGCACATCAGCACGACGCAATAGGTGTGATACAGCTAGACTTCCGCACCAAAGAGGATGTTACAAGATGAGGAACACAACAACAGCAACTAGACAAAGACTGACGACGGGTTTATTGTAGACGAACAGGTGTGGAGGTAGCGGAGCTGGAAAACGGCAGAAACCTTATGACGAAGTAAAACATCATGTGGGACGACTGTGGGTGGGGTTTTGTACAGTGGCTCCGTCCATCCTGGTACCCACCTTTCAGGAGATGGCGCAAAAGTCTTGGCCCGGATTGCCCCTCACCCACTGGCGGCTGAGAAAACAGTTCCTTTTCTAGCTTCACCCCTACCAGAACCTTCTCTCCCGCTTCCACTTGAGCCACATCACCCGCCCGGGCTTACTGGATGCTATTACTGTATTTGACACTAAAAAATCTGACTGCGCTGACAGCTTCTGGGAGGGAGATACAGGCTTACGGGGAAGTAGGAGCGGTGAGAAACTAACCCAGGAATTTACACCAGTTGCGGCTTTCAAATGCAACATTTCACTGCAGTAGTTGATTAAGACAGAGCGATGGCAACAGGGCACCTTCAGTGCGAGTTTCTTTCGCCATGTGAAATTATCCATTTGTTTTGCAATTTTGAAGTTACGCCCAAATTGGTAGCTTAATCTTTAGCCGTCAATCGATGGCCCCTGGTGGTGATGATGACTGACAAAATGGTAGCCCACCCAACGAGGATGTACGCTGTAATGGCGCACACGTGATCGCTTCCGCTATAATTGCCGCCTCTGTACTAGGCAGGTGATTTCATGTGCTTTGAACCATGGGAAATTGTCACTCTGGAAAATTTCCGGGGTAATTGGGAGGAGTATTAGAGGACGTGTTTGCAATTAGGGTCCTAGAGTCTTTGGTTTTTCTTCCACCGGACGACTCAAATCTCATGCCTTGCAATCTAAGTGAGAGGGTGAGAGAATGTGAAACCTTTCCGAGACCTTTGCCCTTACCCAGTGTGAAAAGCTTGGAATCTTCTCGCCTTGTACTGCAAGGTGAAGCCCTATTAAGTATGTTAAAAAAAAAGGAAGGGCTTTTAGACATGTGTGTTACTCCTGAGCAGAATTACACGGAAATTTCTTACTACACCTTAAAGAAGAAGTAATTTTAAAAATAAAAATAAAAACAGATGTGTCCATGTTCAAATTGAACGATTGCAAAGAAATGGAGATCACCAGGTGCTCAAAAAAATTCTTTACAACAGTGGAAGAAAAGTATGTTACGTCCTTTTCACGAATTTCTAGGACTTTGCAAAGAAGTCTACATTATGTTACAGACCTGTTTTACTTCTGTTCTTTTTCTTTTTCTTTTTTTATTTATTTCTCTCTATATATGTACTGTAGGATTATTTATGGATACGATACAGTGCTTACTCGGGTAAACTCATCCGTTAGCCACAGATATTCAAAATCCAAGGACTTTTCTGCTCTTCTGTTGATACGAGGAGCATTAATTTCCGATTTTTCAAACACATCGGAATTTTCTTTCAGATAAAAAGCTCAGTACAAGATGGCCTCCCTTGGAATTGAATGTTAATTTTGTTGTTTAAATTTCATGTGGGTAGAAAGGACAATGTGCTGATATGGTAAAGTAGTCAGGAAGTTTTCTTCCAAGATGTAATACCTTATACTTTGTTGTGTATTATTATAATTGTAATTATAATACAAAACCAGTCTTTTGAAAATCAAAAGTTTTGGTGGCAAGGCATAACTTTTGCAGATAAAGATGAGAATTGACCATACAATCAGTTTGTTGAATGACACCTTGTTTTGTGAATAACTTCTTGAGTTGACAAACCAAGATCAGTTCCCCTATTAAAATGAATAAAAAAGAGAACAAGACTATTGTGCAATTTTCTATTATCAAATGAGATTCCATGTTGTTTTTTCTTCATTAATTTTCAATGCCACCCTCTCGTGGCTTTTTGACCATGATGGAAATTTGTCAATGACAACTTCAACTTCTGCTCAATCACATTTTGTTTAAAATGAAGTTGAAATATGCTCCCTCACTTTGATTTAATTATATTTTTTGAACTAAGTTATATACAATGACTCTAAAAGATTCGTCCAGATTTTGAAATGAGGACAATTTTCAAATTGTAAATTGAGCAGACAAGCTCCTGGACAAGAAGATGTAGGATTGAAAAAAAAACAAAAAAAACAAAAAGCAATAGATTGTTATTGGAGGAGAATAACTGAATACAAGCTTTTTATATGTTAAAAGCTCTTACCGAGAAATCAATCACTCCTACACTCCATTACGCAAAAGGAAAAAAAGACAAAAGAATTCAATGTCAGTATCACAATGTAACTTAACACAAGTTTTTCATAATTACACTAAAAATAAATTTACAAAATAAAATTAGATTTTCATATATAAACGTCATACACACCGAAATGTATGTATTAGCTACCATACTCAGAGGAGATATTTTGGGGTGCATTTATCTCATGGGAGTAAGCAAGCAAGCAATTTGTATGTTTTCTTAAGCAACAAGATTCACCAATCATGGGTACAATCACCAAGTTGCTTCGGTGGTGGTAAACTCACACTGAAACTACAGGATGCCACGTGTATTTTTCACCTCGGAAAAGAACGAAAAAAGGAGAAAAATATTCTTTGCACAACAAGTAAACGCTTCTATTATTGTAAAGCAGGAATTCTCATACAAAATGTGCTAAAGAAATAAGGTTTTGATACTCATCAGCACCAAAATAAGGGGAAAAAGGGCCGAGGATGAAGTCATGCATGATCTGGCATGGTGGTTGACTCAGGCGCATCTCTTGGCCAGCCTTGTTTCTCACAAGCCACCCACCTGCTCAAACTTAATTCCAGGACCAGGCAAGCAACTCCAGTCCTTTTCCACACTACTGAAGCGGCACTTATGTTTTGTTTATGAAACAAAAGTGGTGAATTATCTGCTGAAACTATGCTAATCGACGTAAGAACTGTTCCCAGGGTGAAACAATTTCTGGCACTTGGTTTTGACAAGGACCCCACCTGCTTCTTACCCATCGTTTTCCTGCAGAAATGGAATCCAAATTTGGTGTCTCGACAGGAGCCAAACCCAATCCAAGTCACCACCACCACCACCATTAGACTACCAAAGACTTGAAAACTGGATTAGAAGAACTGGTTGGAATACGTTCATGACCTTCGTCATGGTTGTGATATCCCAGGTAACAATAACGCACTGGCATTTCCTCCTGCAAATATAGGCTGCCTAGTTTTTTCCTACGTATACTGGTGCTCTAGGTGAGTCGTGTGGTATCCAGTTGGCCCTTCTCCTTCATGAGGAGGCCCGGTGTCGGAGACGGGAAGTCATGGAAGATGTCAACGAAGTAGTGGAGAGATAGTTCATAAAACCACGTTCCGTGTAACAAACAGCCTGGCATTTTTGTGCGAGATGAAGCAACTGCCACCACTGAATATGGTGGCGGTGTGTTCCCACCTCCCCCCTTTTGACCAGTACACTACTGAGCGTCAATCCAAGCCACCTCGGCACCATTTCTCAGTCACAGTCACACACACGGAGGATTGAAAGTGTGTGCGTCTCTCTGCCGCTGCACAAGTGCATTCAGTCCATAAACTTCTTAGCAATTGTGGGCACAGTGGGTTTTACGTGATCCTTGAGATCATGTTCAAACCGTCCATTGAGACAACCGAGCATGTTTCCAAAAGGCGCAGCAAAGACACTCGTGGGTTGTGGGGTTTCTACATTGACCTGGTGGTGGTGGCGTTTTCTTTCATTGCATGGGGCTGTAGCATCTCATGGAAATTGTGTTCTATCAATCCACGAGACAATCCCCGCTTCTTTTTCCAAGGTTTAGGATTTAGGGTGTAGGGTATACTAGTTTTGAGTGGAATGGTTCATGTTAAATAGTTGAGAAGTAAAAGTAATTTCAAAGTGGAATCTGGATTTTGTTCATTTCTCCCCAAGTAGGTGTAGTTCACGCCTTGAACAATATCATGAACTTTTGTAGTTTAATGGACATTTGACCCTGTAAAACTCATGAGTGTTTTGACCAAAAAATATAAGGTAATTTTATAAATGTAAACGCATACCCTTGAGTAGCTACAAGGGCATTAACTTGTTGTATACCAACATATGCTCTGAACGGAATCTTTTACATCATCCTGCTGTCAATGATTGTGGCATATTTATCAGGTTCTTTCTACAATACAAATGCATTTCGACACGAGTTGCAGTTATCCGAAGTGCCACATATTCAATATACTGAAACAGTTTTTTAAAATGTAAATAAATAAAATGAGCTCATTTTAAAATATAAACAAGTAGTATGAGCTCATTTCTGTTTAAATAAAAAAGCAGCTTCGCGAAAAACGTGCACTTAATATGGGTAAGAAGTGCTCATTTTGAGATTGGTGGGTCGGCGGGTCAGTCTACCGCCTGAGAGAGTGAATTCACGCCCATGGTAAACACAACTTTGGAGCTTCACTTCGTTCTAGTCTTCCCGTGGAAATGCCCGTTCATGCAGCGAGGCTGGCAGATGGAGCAAATTCCAAGTTGCAAGGTCTTGTTGAACGAAAGTTAGTTCCGTCAGGATTCCACATGGGTGGAGAAGGACTTCAGAGGAACCTCCAGCTCTAGGCAGCCTGGCAGGTCTGGCAGGCCTTGACATTGGCCACTTCATTGTGAAAATTACCGAACTTGGTGAATGTGGCTCCAAGCGCCGCAAAAATGCTACGTCGGATCGCCTTGTGAAAATTAACACTATTCTTTTGGTGGTAGGCCAGGGGATACGGCAGCCACGTGCTGCCTGTAGCGATCCGTGTTGGGTATGTACCCAAGGAGTTACCAAGCCAAAGCATTTTACTGACACTAGAAATTGCAGGATGGCCGGTGAATGGAGGACGAATATTTCTGCAACTCCTGACAATTCTCGTACTCAACTAATCTCCTGTGGCAAAGCTACCCAAGACTCTGGAATGGTGCCTTGATTTATCAAAATGGATGACATGGTAGGTTGGAGGTATCTGGCAGAAACGAACCGGTCCAGACGACAATTGTGCATATGTTTTGGTGATATTTGTGGGCAAGAGATTTTTTACATTGCAATACCTCTTGGAGAATATTCATGACTATCTCCCTTATCTGTCCACCTCACAGGTGCATAGAGGACGGTGCAGATGCACCCCAGGCTTGAGGGCTATTGTATCCACCTCGTTTAGTCTTCATCGAAACGGCAAAATTAGAAATATGCGTGTAGCACCTTGAGCACTATGATTGGACCTGCAGTGGACCTTTCGATATCTAAGTGACGCGGACCCCAAGACATTCTTCCCTAATTTGGAAAACAAGATGCGATTTTATTCCGATTCCCGTCTTGGGCAGGAGCCTCAAACTGAAATGGAGCCTGGACCCACCGCGTTTGCTTGTTTGATTCTAGAATCGGGATATATACAGGAATATAGCACCAAAGCATTGAATGCCCCCACGAGCGTGCTGCGTGTTTTGGCAGACTTCTTGCTTGAATGAATAACTTACCACCATAAACTCGGACTGTGCAGTTCGGCCAGTATATAGTTATGTTTTCGACTGTATTGCGCCCATGAGAGCCAGTTTGCATAATTGTTCCACTTCTGATAGCCTGAGATTTCATGTATTTCAGAAGCAGGTCTGCAGTGTGTGTGTGTGTGTGTGTGTGTGTTTATCACTAACCAGATCCTCCTCGATGTAGATTACTATATTTTAATTATCTGCAAATCCTAATCAGCAGATAAGTTCCTTCGTGAATATACTTACCGACAAATGCCCCGCTGGAGGCACGAGCTTTCCTTTCCTCTTTATTTATATTTTTGGAGAAATATGGAACCCAATTAAGAAAAATATATATATATATATATATATATATATACATACCTATGTCTATGATAAGTTATTGCTATTATTTCTCTGGTTAGAGATACGGTCGACACTGGGGCAGGAGGATATCATCTGTTATTGTGCACGATGCCGAAATTGATATCAAAATCATAATCATTGACCAGGTTTTTTCTGTAGTTTATTTCAAGGTTCCAAGCACACAGTGAGCTGTCACATGGAAGCAGTCGTAGAAATTTCATTCAACTATACCGCCATTATTCGCATTTTATATTAGTACCCTTTGTTTATTCAATCACGGGAACTCAAGTTGGTCATGTGCGAACAGGACAGACAATACTTAACGGCATGCCTTTTTCATCTACTGTCTTTGACCACTGCTGCACAAACTCGATTCCCTCCAAACACTGCATAGTTTTTCCATCCAAATACTGGACTTGACAGAGAGAGTGAGTTGCGACTGTCTAGGTTTTTTAGCTTCAGAGCAACCCACTCTCTTAAAACAAGAAGGTGGTAGCTCATGTTGAAGAAGGAAGATCAGAAAGTCAAGAACTAGGACGTTGTTGACGTACGCTCATTCGTGAAACATCAGTTTGTTTTGCACTTGCCAGCTTCCGAGAACCAATCTCCAGTCGGAGTGGCCCCAGCGTGCAACATGCAACCTCCCGGGATTTGCAAAAGCAATGAGGTCGAAGCTTGCATGCAAGAGTTGGTGCATGGTGGGAAAGAGAGAGAAGCTAGTCCAGTGCTTCACACGAGCGAGTGGACGATGCCCCATCGCAGATTCCTTGCTTTTGAGTGCGTTACATTGCGTGCTTCGCCCGCCCGGTCCCGAGCATGCAGAGCTGCAGCATTCACGGCGTCACGAAACCAACCACTTTGACGCGCTTCAACTCTTCCTAGCACACCCAGTGCGCTGGCACCCCAAGCACAGCAGTGCGGCGCTTTGCAACACCATCGCAACAAATCTCGCTTCACCACACCTGGTGAAGAACAGTTACGTAATGAACAAGAAAACGATTATTTCTGTTTTCAAATACTGATATAATGAATCTTATAATCACACCAGAACATGTAACGCCATTTTTTATGTGAACATCTGAGTATCACTAGACATGGTAAACACTTCAAAACAATAAAATTGTGTCAAAACATAAAATTACATTTTGACTGGTTTCATTAGCTTTCAACAAGTCTTACCTTTAAATTAACCACTTGAGAAGTACTTACATTCGCTAGGAATTGATACCAAGTTAGAATCAATTAGCTGCATTGAGCCCGATTTTTGCATATATATATATATATATATATGTATAACTTGAACATTACTACCTTGGTCCAACTTTTTTGCCAGGTTTGTGCCATGGATATCAAATCATCACTAGATAACATCTCCTTAGCCTCAAACCACCAACCACAGTGAATTTCAAATACAAAATGAAACAACAATGGATTTGTGGCTGCCGAGTACCATAGCTAGATTTGAAGAGGTGCCGGTCGCACGGTGAAGTGCATCATCCCATTTGGTGAAGCTTCGTAAGATTGAATTGCTGGTGTAAGTATAACTTGCAGGACTGGTCACTCATGTATGGGTCCCCGGCTGTTCAATCTCCTTGTTAATATTATGGGAAAGAGGTAGTAGAAAGTGCATCAGACCTATTTTTTTCTTTTTACCAAGACCGCCCGGGTTGGCAGCCGATCTAGCAATTGCCGTCTCCAATTCCCAGTTCGTGGCATTTCGCACAACTAATGCTTCACTTGCTTCTATTCGTCCTAAAATTGTACATGTTTATTGTGGCTAGACGAAGGAGCAGCTAATAGCAGCACTCCAGCATGATGTGCGAGCGGCGTGGAAATATGAATTTAAAGCTGTGAGGCAACGTAATTAGGTGCTTTTGCCTCGGTGATAATGTTAGAAACGGAAGGTTATAACCGTCCGGGGCAAACACGTCCGCAACTAAGAATGTGCTTGTGGAGAATATCCTCCCTATGATCTAGCGACTCGGAGTGAGCTCCCAGTCTCCGGTCAAGGGAAGTGGCCACACCCTCCCAACTCCCCAGAGAATTTGTGTGTTTAAAATTATGCTTGAGACGTAGGCAGATGCGGCTGAAGAATACAGTATCAGCGCCGCACTAGTCCACGCTAAATCTCAAGGAGAGTTCACAAATTGCATCACTGGTGCAGATTCCATTTCACAGCCCAGAAGTTACAGTGACCGGAGAAGTTGGTCCAGAAGCACATCGATCGATCCATCCATCCAACACCAACGACCTGCCCAGTCTTCTTCCAGAGGATTTCAGGTGAGACGCAGCGAAATAGTATAAGGCACCCCTGATCATGATTACAGCATGCGTGAAGAAACGTAAGCCTGAGCGAAGAAAACTAATAAACTACACATTCCCGCCCCCACCAGCCCCTTCGACACAGTGGCATGAGAATCTGCGGAGGGGAGGGGCAGAAAAATAAGGGGAAGGTAAAGCCCAAGAGGCGTGACTCATGTTCGGAGGGATTGTGGTCACATGCAGCCGCCAGCATGCAGTGCCTGACAGTTGGCAGAATCCGCGACGCCTACGTGGGATTCCTCTGTCGACCCGAAGCTTTGGCGCTCTCCACTGGCGCAGCGCGCTTGGACAAACCCTCTAAAAACAGGTGCCGCGAAGGGACTGGGCAATACGGAAGCTTGCGCTCGTTGGAAGCGCCTGCGAGGAAATGATTGGGACCCGGACGACCTACTCCAAGCTTCGTTCGCAATCAACTATCGCAGCGATGAAGAAGAAGCGCACAATACGTGGGGCGCAGCGAATCCTGGGGCTTCCATGTGGTGGGGCCTTCCTTCTGTCGCCGTTCGCAAGTTCTGCCGCTGCTTCTTCTTCTTCCCCTTCCTCTTAGTCGCCATGACTCAGAGTTTTTGCACAACAATCTGCCCCAGCCCACTCGTTTCCAGCTCTCTCTCACCTGCCACCTGCCCACCTGCTCCCTGACTCCCCGACGCTGGCTTATCTTCCATGTCCCCCGATGCACGCTGCCGCGAACTTGCAGATCACGGTTGACGGGGCCACCGATTCCTATGGATTGGAGGTCTTGTAGACTCGCCGTGAGGATTTGTGGGACCGCCTTCATTTCATCTGTTCATAATCAAGCACAGTCTGGTGGTGTGCAGAGGATAAACTCATGTTCGAAAAGAATATTACAGCGTGACGAGTAATTGGAGGAGTAGGTGTACACATATACACATATACACATATATATCACAGTGCCGCACTTTTATCATACATCTTGTGATGCACTCTGAGATGGTTTTTTGTGTGCGGGGGGGGGTACACTGTTGAATAGTAATCTCATGTCCCTTTCCTTAGTTTCAGAATTCCTCAAAAGAAGACTCTTTTAAAGCATGTGGAAGAAAAGAGAGGATGAGAATCTGGACCTCCATAGTGTTCCCTCGATGTTCTCATGCTGGGGCACGTGAGTGGGCACAAGGTTCATGTGTGTAGATTCTCCAAAATGCTGCACAGCTGAACAAATGCAGTTCATGTGGTGTGCTTCCAAGATGAGGCCCTAGACGGTAGAATAAGATGCTGTCCTTCAACACCAAATAGTATGGAAGGACATTGCCCATGCTGCTTTGGAGTGCTTTGGGAATTGTTCACCTACATAGAATCCAATTATTATGGATGAAAAATAAAGGAACACAGGGTTAGGTGTGGATGAAAACTAATGAAGAGATTAACCCAGGATATCAACATGTTTTATAATTATTATTATGATTATTAAATTTTATAACTTTATCAATTAGGATATTAACTTTGGTTATCCATGTTTATGAAGCAGAAGGATGTTAATCAGAATGTACTTGGAATTCTTGTGAGATCTCTCCAAAATAGTTAAAGTACTCAACAACATAGATTTCTGATAGTAGAATGAAAAGGGATGTGTGTGATTGTACATCAAGTTTGTATTAAAATATTTTACTTTTGAAATTGAAGAGTGCAAATTTAAGTAGAAGTTTGACAAAGCAATAATTTTTTAACCCATCAAGTGATTAAAAATCTCTTTGGGATTGCAACATTGCCTATCCATTTGCATGAAATATCAAATAGCAATTATCCAAAATATTTGTTAACAATATAGCAATAAAATACCTTCATTGCCTAATAATTACAAATTTTTCTTAAAATATTTTGAAAATAAAGGAAATTGAAACTTTGCAGACATTTTGTAAATTTAGAAAGAACATTTGTATCTTCCCTTTAAATAAAACAAGCAAATAACAAACCACTACTATAAACAATATATATTCATATATTCATGCATTCATACAAAAAGTTATAAAACCTATTCACTAGAATTATAATTAAAAAATTTGAGAATCAATAATCAAAATGTGCTAGACTGTGTAGATACTTAACTAAAAATTTGATATACAAATAGATAGACCTACTGCTCTGTGAGTCTAAAACATGAATATGCATTGTAATTAAAATATAAAAAAATAAAAATGAAGTGGGATACTGTGATTTTTAAAATATCTGATGATGAAGAATATATATATATATATATATATATATTCATATTTATATGTTTTGTAATCTTCTTTGATATACAATACTTTATGAAAATGAGGGTGGAGTATCATATGATTTCAAAGTTTTCAATGAATTACTCAGTATATGCATGCACACAAATGTATATCCATGAGTATACACATGCCTCTTGTTTTATATGAGGCATGTGTATACTCATGGATATACTCATGTGTATACAATGCATTAAAATTTGAGAGAGGTGTATTTGAAAGTTAAGTTATTTTTTAAAAAAAGAGTTTTTTTTTTTAAATTTTTTTTTAAAATTTTTAAAATTTTTTTTTTTGAAATAATTCAAAAGTTTTTTTTTTTTTTCTCTTTCAATGATGAAATTTTATTTAATACACATACATGTACATATATTTATGTTTTTTTTATTTGAATAAAATGGTCACATAATAATAATAATAATAATAATAATAATATATATATATATATTTATGAAGCAATAGACAAATCTAAAAATCCATCTGGTTCAATTTGGAGCAATACACAATATTTTATTCTTATTCAGGACAGCTATTTTTGACCTTCATCCTCACCACAATTTCATCTCCTTTTCCTGGGATTTTCTTTTCTTTGTGGGATTGATTGTTTACTGTGGATTTTAATAATTATAAATATAAAAGCTATGGTCTAAATAAACATCAATCCAATTTATAAGGAAAGTACGAATGGTGGAGACAGAACCAACCCAAACGAATCCCTCCAAGGAGGACGTTTTGTATTGTCAATGTGGCCCAACACAAACCCACAACTTCTACCACAGGGACATTCTCACTCTATCCAATTACTGATTATCACAATAACCAACAAAAAAATTAAATAAACAATTAAAAATAATTCCAGCTCCGATAACGAACAACAGAGGAATGGGTTTAGGGTTTTGTACATTCCCAGGTTTAGGATTTACGGTCTGTGCGCGTTGTGCCATTTCCAACCTTCGGTTGAAAACAAACCTATTCGTTGTCGAAGGGGTTGTTGCGAAGGAGTTGTTGTAAACGTTACGTGTCCGAAAGGGTTTTGGCCACACTCCAAACTTCAAACCTGCAGAATTGACGGCCACTGGGTTTGGCCACACTCCCTGCAACTTGGCTTTTGTCGACGTCGGCATGCTGTAATCACATTCCTTCGTCACTCTCCCTCGTCGTCGCAACGTGGATCACTTGCCTGCCTGCCTGCCTGCCAGCCAGCCAACAAGCACACCACCGTCCATGAAGGCAGCTCTTGGAACCCTCAAACATTGCATTCCTTCACGTTGTGTGCCCAGGCGCGACACCGTCCTAGGCGCGGACGGACAGACAGCCAGACAGAGACCCAGATTTCTCTGTCTCCGAAGAAACATCACCTTAAAGTTGCTGCAAATTCAATCATCAGCTTACCTCCAGTCCGCACCATTCGGTTTCACGGCGTGCGTCCACGGCGATGTAGCCACATTTTAAGTCTGGTGAGGTCCTTGGAGGACTCCGGAGATAGAGGGCAGACCCACCATGAGTGCCTCACATGGGGGCTTGCTCCTGCTCCGTGGAAGCACCTGGGTACTTCTATCCATGCAATGAATGCAAATCTGTCTCGGAACTCCAAGTCTTTATGAGGCGGATCTCTGAAACAGGAAACCATTGGGGAACGATGCTTATCCTCAAAGAATATTTGATTTGCGCCTGAGCTAATTTTAGCTTGGAACGTGAGACGGGATTACTATGCTAATGATTGCTAGAACTAGCCATAGCCAAAATTGTCACCAAAGAGAGCGTTGACGTGGAGGGAAATGGAGTCCTGTGCGGGGCATGCCGAAACTGTGAGATTCGTCGCTATGAACACAGCCTAGCACCGATTCTCGCTTCATCCGGAGCCTTGCCCAAAGCCTCCACGCTTAGGTTTGAGAACAAATCCGCAAACTCGGTAGGCTTTTCTTGTTGGGGGAAGCGCCATACCGGCGTGCCAGCACCATCTTGTCAAGCACTTCTGGGAATACATTGGAAATAGAATGATTCCACTCTGTCAGTCGGTTTACCAGTCCGAATACACCGCAGCAGTAATTTCACTAAAAAGTATCGGTGGCGTGATAACCATGCGGTTCAAGTGCTTATCCAAATGAAATTCTAATGCTGAGCAATGACACGAAGGACAGTTCTCTGGGATTTTCATTCATTGCAATAAAAAGAACACATCCATTCACTCCACATGTCATGTTAGGTCATCAAAACTAACCATCTCTAAGTTCAGTGCCCATATTGTCTCGACGTGAAATCGAAGGTTGAGACAGGTACAATCCAAGTCCGCAATAGCTGCAGCAAATTCCTTCTTTCAACTCCCTGCAGAAAACCAGTGGTGCGCTCATCACGTGTAACCTGTGAGCTTCATCTCTGCACAATACTATCTCTTCTTTATCCTTTTGCCTTCTAAACAAAAACAGCGCATAACACGTCATATGGGAATCAGCACGCAAAAATGATTGGTGGAATGCGAAGAATTAGCATTTCAGCACAAGAACAACAGCGGTTCTTCACCGTCGATCCACAGATGCGAATATTTAACCCTGAACTTCGACTACAAATGCTTTAGTCTAATCGTCTGATAGATCCACTGTTCAGCCACCAGCCATAGTTAGGAAGCACAAAAATGGGATGCAGGTGAGTGCACAAAGTACTTTCTGAACAGTTCCGTTTGATCTCCGCGTCGTATAACTCGAAGTAGAGGCTGCAAAGGTTGTGCGAAATTATTCCTATGTTTGCATTCATGATTCTTCTGAACGTTCCATTCATGCGGGGCATGCTTGGCTTGCGTCTTCAGTGTGCTCTTCAAAAAATCCTGTACAACCCCTCAACGTGTATGATTCCTTGCACAATCACCACATCCTCACACCGAATCGAACATTACATCCTCACTCACGTCTCACGTACCACCTAAACTCGGAGACAATGGCAACGTCGGTCCCCGGTAAGGACTTCATTATGGCATATAAGATTGATTCACATGAGTGACTAAAGACTTTTAGGACTTATCAAGCATTTATTCTTGATAGAAGTCTTGTAAACACCAAATAAAGTAAAGCCTTCTAAATACCAAGTATTTTAAAAAATACTATAGAATAGGCTTTAATACTATTGTTTATTATACTAAAGATATGCCAAATTATATGTATATTTAAATGTGTAAAGGTATGCACAAGCCACTTTAAAATTAGAGCACTATATTTTATTTCTTTTACATATTCTTACTTAAAGAAGATATTGGTGAATATATATTTTTAAAATCCAACAATGAATATATATATATATACTAATTGATCTACAAAAATAAAAAACTTATTTATTAGTTTAGTATTCTACTCTTTCTTTTATAAAATAAAGTTATAAAATAGTTAAATCAAAGATTGCTTAAATATAACAAAAATACCAATGGATTTAACTATCCAAGCATAATAACATTTGCCCTACTTATTAAAAGAATGGTGAGTTTTTTATGTTTTTAGTAGCCATATAAGATAAAATAAAAATGTTAGTAGAAGACAAAGATGTATAAAAAAGATGGAATCTCTTTATGAGAATCAAATAAAAATTTAATATAATCATTTAAATGAAATAATATAATTTTTTTAAAGTAGATGTATAAAAAAAACAATGTCACTTTAAAATAAATGGAGTAAGAAAAAAAGACCAAATAAATCACATAATATAAAAAATATAAAAAATAGAAAATAACATAAATAGCTTAAAATAAAAATAAAAAATTAAAGTAGTAGCTTCGATGTCTTAAAATATTTATATAAAAATAGCTTAAATAAATTTAATATAATAATAATAATAATAATAATGATAATAAAAAGACTTAAATGGTTTAATATAATAATAATATATTAAAAAATAAAAAAATAGCTTAAAAAAATAATAATTCTTGACAAAACAAAAAGAAGAGAATAAGCTTGAAGTAATTATAATTTTTGTAAAACTAATTTAAAGTGTAAGAAAATAAAATGTAAGTTTTTACATGAGTTATTTTTAAAAAATACTAAATAGAAATTTTTTTAAATAAATAATAAAAAATCAAATAAAAAACTAAAAATAGATTTTATTAATTTAATTTTAAAAATTAGAACTTGATATCTAAGAAAATGATACATTATCGTTTTGTGATTTGGCTACCATATGAAAATATTATTTATATATATATATATATTTAATGTATAATTTACTATAGAGCTAAGTAAAAGCCATATTAGTGGATTTTTATTGGTTACAAAATGAGGTTAGATTTTTAGTTTAAAAAGAATCCATTTAAAAGGACTATTATTGAGGTTTATACAACCTTTTCGTTTTTTTTTTGATAGTGAGTTTTGAGGTTGATTTTATATTGATAATAACTTTATGTATTTTGAGTCACCTTTGTTAGACATTGGTGACCCTTGAGATCTTGTTTACTTCTTTTATTTGGTATTTAGAACACATATTATGTAAATCTTATTAGAAAAAGGGTTGGAAAGGGGTTTTTAGAATGAAAAAGAATAGTTAGGCTATCCATGAGGATGAATGGAGATGGATGATAGAAGTCTCTATTCCTATTGGCCAAAAGTCATACCCAATGGATTTCAAGGAGGCTGCCTAAGGCCTTATTAAGGATTCGGGTTTGTTTTTTAAAAACTATTGAACTAGGATCAGCAATTTTAGGTTTTTGGCTATGGTTTTGGCCCAAAAATTGTGTGATTTGGATTTTTTATGAAAGAGATATAGACACTTAAAGTTAAGGTGTTGAAATTATATCTATTATCATTCTTTTGGATATAACTTGCGTGTACAAAAAGCAATAGAAGATTGGCAACTAGGATTGGAAAGAATACTTTTTTAGCTACATTTTTTATGCATAGCTTAATTAAATCTAAGCTAGGATGAAGGAGATATTAGGAGTTGAAGTTAGTACTTATAATCTAAAGGCAATAAGTAATCCTGCTTAATTAGTGGTTATATTTTGAACTATATTTTGACAAGTTTTTGGCTTAAAGTTTTTAAGAGTGTGTATTTTTGTGTTACAAAACTATGCACAAAATTTTTGTGGCATTAGGATTTTTGATTTTTGAGATATAATAAAAATAGTGCTCGGGTGTCTATAAATTAGGGTTTTAAGCACCTGCTAGGATTTTTAAGATATCAGACAAATAAAAGCAAATCTATAGTTGAAATTTTTTGTAGTGAAGCTTAAGAATATTATCTACACTTTGGAGAAATTTGATTAAAATTGAATAGCTGGATCAAGAGCTATTGAATTCTAAAATTTGGGAAGAAATAAATTCTTGTTGGTGAATAAGCTATTGAGGGATTTTGATGCAATTTGAGCCTTCTGTACTAACTAAAGAGATTTTTTAGGAGCCAAGACTTTATGGAAGTGGAAAAATAGATATATGGAGTTATAATAAAATTTTGATATGAAGATGAGGTTTTGAAAGGAGATTATGGATTTTTCTTGAAAGTTATTAATAATCTAACTTATCAACAACTAATAAGTTTTGATTTTATAAAGAAAAGGGTGTTAAGGATTTTTATATGCCAAAAAAAAGACTTTATATATAAATCTATTTAAATATAAGAGGATTTTATCAATAAAATATTTATTATTATAATATTATAATATTATTTGTATTTATTTTATTAAGGACAAATCACTTATTGGAATCTTTCCAATAAGTTATATATAAATTCTCTACAACCAAGTACCTAATGTATTCTCAAATTGAAGATCATGCCACACGATAACATTGACAAATTTTTTTGAAAGATCAACTTAGTTATTACAGAATAATTACTAATTATTATAAAAAATAGTTTTATATTTGTATTTAGACTTTTTTTGATTAAATATTAATATTAAAATATATTAGCACATATAGGTAATTTTTTAATAAAATTGGTAGATGAAAAATACTTCAATTTTGTTACACTAAAATTTAAAAATATATTAATTTTATAAAATAAATTAAGAAATTAAATAATAATTTTTTATTATCTTATATAATTTTATATATTCAAATTTAAATACTAAAAAATCTTTTTAAACATATATTGTTGGAATTCAATATATAAAAAAATATAAAATGAATATATTATTTTTAAGTCAAAAAATAAAAAACTATAAGTTAATATTTTTAAAATATATGATTGATTGAAATAAATATTTTAGAATATTTATTCAGATAAATTTAGATCAAGATAAATATAAAAGTATTGAAGGTAATAAATTAAATTTTATAAACTATATTAATAATTTATGGTTTTTATTTGACATATAATAAAATAATTATCAATAAATTTATATTTTAAAAATAAATTATTTAAATCAAATTTATTTTTTTATAATATTCAATTATATATTTTTAAATAATTTATATTTTAAAACATATAATTGATTTAAATAAATTTATTTTTTGGTAATAAGTTATTTATCTATATAATTTTAATTAATATTATTTAAATGAATTAAAATCTATTATTAGATTTACTATATTAAAATTTTAAAATTAAATTAAAAAAATATAACTAATTTAAAGAAAAAGAAATATCTTTAAAACTTTTTAATATATTTTAATTTTTAATTTATGAATATTAAAATTAAAGTATGGCTATGAATTTTTGGAAAATGCTTAAATACTTGTTGAACTTAATAAAAGTAACTTTCCTTCCAATAACAAATTTAACACATATGTCAATTAACAATTGTTACTATTTTTTATAATTTTAAAAATAATGATTTATATCCTAGTAAGTTATGAAAAATTTATGTAAATTAAAGGGTATATAAGGGTTTGACTAAATTATAGCCCATTTGCAGCATATGTAATTTTCAGTTTGATTTTATCCAAAAAATTTGTGTAACTTGTTAATGATTTTTGATAGTTTGTAATTTTTTAACATGGATTTTATTTAAATATTAATTTTAACTTATAATAATATTTATTATTTTTAAAGATAATATAATAAATAAATAAAATATAATTATATGAGTGGTAATATAATAAGTGTTATTTAATTGCAAGAATATTTTTTAAAATTTTACTACAAGTTCTATGCAATCAAGTTTCTATATTACACTTAAACATCATTGTAATTAGATGTCTTAGAATTCAAAGACATTCTACTATTACATCCATGATCTGAATCTTTTACAATATTAGAGATAAAATTGTCGTTTTTCTGGTGACTTTATTGGCAATTGTCATAATATTTTTTGTGCTAATTACGCTTAATGATAGAATTTTGGTTCAACCATCAAATAACATGTTTTTATTAGATTAATAAAGGAACAATAATATACATTATTTTATTTTATCTTAAATTTTTTTATGTCTCTTATATAATGGTTCTAATATTGTTTATAATTATTTAGATACATATAACAATTTTTTTGTTAACACATCTTTTTCTAATTAAAGTTAGTGGAGACTAACTTGAATCAATTGTAATCAATTAGTTCTTAGCTTCAACCACATAATTGCTAATATTTTAATTGGAAAATTATTACACTAGTTGCAACAAAAATGGCTAAAAATCAGCATGACAATTTTTTTAAATAAAAAAATTAGATCTAATCATGTTTACATGTAAATATAATCTAAAATTGTTATAATAAAAGGTTAGATACCTCAAAGAAAAATTTATAACCAACCAAACACCTATATTATGCATAATAAGGAAAAATTTAAAATATCTTGAATTATACCAGAAAAAGATATAAAAAGTATTTGATTGTGTATAAATTTTTTTTCAAAGTTTGTCACATTTTAATATCCTAAAATCGGCAATTTTTTCTTCAACCTCCTTCTTTTATCTATTTTTTTATTAATCATGTATACTTAAATTTTAATATTTATCAATAATATTTAACTTTTTCTATAAATTCTAAGACTTTTTACAAAAATTAATTGTGAATTATGAAGTTTTAGAGTAAAAAAAACTATTAGAGTCATATTATACATATTTATTGTAAATGATAGTTCAAAATATATTATGAACTAATTTTGTACAAAATATATGATTTTTTTCAATTTTAATGTAATTATCAAAAATAATATTTTACTAAATCCTATATTTAGGTTTATTTTTTAAAATAATTAAAATATATTATTATTTATGATGTATTTTATGGTTATATCTTGTATTTTTTTATTTCATTTTAGATGCAATATTTTGAACTTATTTATAAATAATAAATTATTTATATTATATAAACTGATAATATATTATATTCTCTAAATAATACATTAATAAAAACTATAGATTTTATAAAATTTAAATTAAAACAAAAAGACTATCATTCCTAAAATCATTTAACAAAAATTTAATACCTTGAAAGACAAAATATAATATTAATCAGTTAGTTATTATTTTTTAAATTTTTATTTTGTGTCTTAAATTTTTTGCAAGTAAAAACAATTATCATGAATTCAATAGAAATAAATTGTACTACAAAACATCTACATACAAATTAAAATTATAAAATATTTGTCCACATTCTATAATTAGTTCCAAAAAAAATATATGATGTATTTAATTATTTGTAGTTGTCTTGTTGACTTTTTATATATTTTTTCAATACAAATTTACTATATGCATATAAATTTTTTGGCAATAAGCATTGCTAAATATTAAATTTATAATGAATTATTGTAACAATTGGATGCATTAAGGACTCTAATTAATCTATTAAACCAGAAATCTATATATATTCTTTAAAAAACAAATCCCACATATGCACATTTTAAAATAATATATATATATATACTTGATTTATTAGTTAACATTATACATACTATTTTTATATAATAAAAATCTTAATATCAAATTTTAACAAATCATAATCTATTAAAATTTAAAGCTCTATTTTTTTTATTTTTTTATGGAGAATATTAAATCTTAAATTAATCCACCTTTGCTCTTACCAAAGAAGGTCATTATCCCTCACAAATCCTTCAATTTAGCATCTCTAGAGTTCTTTTCTTCATTCACAATTGTATTGTGTGTGCCTAATGTCTAATACGTGCGCAATTAGTGGCCAAATTAATTGAGATTTTTTACTTTTTGGAGGCTTGATCAAGGAGAGTGAAATTTTAGAGTGGAGTGAATGGATAGGTAGTCAAAACGTGATACAAGACGGTAAGATCAAAGGTGGGTCAATTTAAAATTTACCTTAGTCAATTTAATTTTTTTTTAAGTGAATCAAATTCTCTAGTATATATATATTTAATTTAATTTTTAATTTGTATTAAAATAGTTTAAGCAAAATTTAAACAATGATGTAATCTTAACAAATCATATTTTGTAAATTAGAAGAAAATATTATATACCAACATTAATTTTTATTTTTATTTTTATTTTTTTTATTTATATAAAAAAATCTCTATTTAAATATATTTTATTATATTATTTAATAATATAAAGAAACTTAAATTGGAAGATACTTTTTTAATTCTTAAAATAGATAAATATAAGATATTGCTTTTATAATAATAATTATTTTTAAATTAATTAAAAATATAATTAAATAAAGATATATATATATATATATATATATATAATAGAATTATGTTTGTCTGGTGAAACCACTAAAAATGATGTAAAAATCTTTCTATAACATTAAAACACTGTTTGTATGTATATACATATGTATATTAGAGTTTGTTTGTATGCAAATTATAAATTATGTTTTATAAATAATATGTGATATCTTTGTTTGATATATATATATATATATATATATATATATTTATGATCTATTTTAAAATAATTAAGTTTTATTTTTATTTAATTTTAAAGTTATTTATATATCTATTATTAGATCTATATAATCATATCATTTTATAAAAAAGTCAAATTGACAACAATATCAAATTTATTTCTAGTATTGATAAGGACACATTAAAAAATAAGATTGTAGTATATTTTGTAAATCCCATGATTTGTTCTTATTTTAAACATAAACAATTTAAATATATGATATTGCAATTGTGCTAAAGAATATATGATATAAATAATATCTCAATCAACAAATATTCAAAAAAAAAAATGAGAATAAAATTATGAGTTAGAATATTTTGTTATGGTAAAAAACTAGCCATAAAAATAAATCATGCAATTCAATGTACAATAGTTTCCTTTAGAAGCCACACATTGAAAATTGGTGCAAGATTTTTCACCCGCTACCTATTGAATGTGATTGATTCAATTAAACTTTGATCCTCAAAGAAATTCTATTGTGTCCACATTAAAAATAAAAATAAAAATAAAATTCCTTGCTCAAATCAATAATATTACTCATTCTATTTTACTTTATGTATTATGATTTTTTTTTAAAAAATTTTGAATCAAAAAATTATCTGCTACATATCAACAAATTGATATTTTTTACTTTTGAAACATCACTTATGATTTGTTTCTTAATTGTACACTAGACATAAATAAACTAGAAATCACTAAAAACATATATCTTTTCACAATGTAAAAAAATATGTTGCCCTTTTATGTATGGCACTCAAAGCAATGGTTGTGTTATGTTATATTGACCTTTCACATATGGTGCCCTTTCTCATTGTATATTGCCTTATTTTGTGTCAAAATATTTTTCACAATGTTGTCCTTTCATAATGTAAAAATGTATGTACCTCTTTTACATATGTTGCCTTATTTTGTGTCAAAATGTTTTTTTATGCCCAAGGGCATGAGTTTTTGCTAGTGTATAAATATATATATATATATATATATATATGCAATTTAGTAGATTGATTACACCATAGAATAAGATACAATGTTATATTACTGAAGGTTATCTGCTTCACAGTTAAGACATTGACTTTACCAACAATAAAAGTGCACATCAATTTAATTGGTAGAAAAAACTATTTATATTTTATTATTATTATTAGTTTTCTATATTTTGATTTTTATAAGTATTTTTTATGATATAAGTGCAAGTTAAAATTTGAAGTATTAATTGGGATTTGTGGCACTCTGTTGAGGAAATAAAAATGAATTAACTAATATACACACAAAAAAAAAAACATATATTATGATTTATAAGATTGGTTCAGAGAAAGTTAAAATGTGAACAAATCATTAACACATGTTATGTGTAGTCTCTGGTTTTTTTTAAATGGATAATTAAAAACGATGAATTAAAATTTAAAAATATTTAATTACAATATAGTAAAATAAAATATATATTTAGTGTATAAAATAAAATAAAACATAAAAAATATATATATAATAAAGGGAGAGGTAAATGCATCTGTTTTATGAAAAAATCTATTATAAGAATTTAAAGTGATGAAATCACTATTCATCATCATGTGTTGTCTTTTTACAGTTCCAACGTATTTAGTATGTTCTGATAACAATTTTTCATGATTCATCCAATAATGCTGCATTTAGTAAGTATGCAAAGCACTCTATCAACATTGAAGACATAATGAGGACCAAAAGAATGAACGAATAGATTACGAATATACAAATATATATACAAAAGTACAAAAAATGAAAGTATGAATGATCCATCTGTAAATGGAAAAAAGTTAAGACGAATTATTCAGCCGAGACCATTGATTCAAAGAAATAAAACGAGGGGCACAGTTGCACAAAAAGTGAAGTGGAACTTTACGCAATTCAGTTGCTATGTAGCAAATAACGCAACATTGAATGTGGACATACAGCAAAATTCATGAGGGAGTATGAATGCATTTGAGCTACGCTACGGTGGAAAATACGTGGAGAGGGGCAGGTAAGAGGCTGCGTCGGGCAGCAGAGGGGGATGCAGCCCGTTTCAGCCGAAGAAATCCGCGGGGGTGACGTGGCAACGGGATCCCGGGCAGGGCCGGGTGTGTGCCGGGGGGGGGGGGGTGTGTGTGTGTGTCGGTTGCATTTGCGTTTGCTATCGCAAGAGATGCACCGCAAGGCAAGGAAAGGCAAAGAGGCTTCGGTGTGTTTTGACGTAGGCAGAGTACACTCTCATAGCCGTGTCTCGACGTCGATTTCTAACCCTAAGCAAAGCAATCAAGCAAGCAGGCAAGCAAGCCACGTCCCAGGCGCACAGCTTTCTCGTCTACACGAACACGATGCCTGCCCGCCTTCCTTCCTTCTTCTCCACTTGGTTTGTTTAGGTTTGTCACTACGACCACTACTGCTCATCCACCCCACCCCCCTTCCGGTATCGACGACTTCCAGCTTGACACCTTTTATAAAATCCCCTAACCCCGCTGCTCCACGCCTCGGGTTGAGCGTTCCCGAGTTTATTTTTTATTTTTTATTTATATTTTTCCACTTCTTTTCTTCTTTTTTTTCTTTTTTCTTTTAGCCAGTCACCAGAATTAAGGTGCTTATTTTGCATGTTTTATTTGGTGCGTTTAGGCGTGGTGCCTGGCTTAGGTTGGACGATCAGCGCAAGTGTTTTTAGGTTGTCGCGGCTGGCCTGTTGGTTGTGCGTCTCGCGCGCGCCTGGTCCGTTTTAGGGGGCAGCATGGGTGAGTGCTGGGGTTGGGGTAAAGTTTTTTCAATTATTGATCGATACGTGGAATTTTATGGAAGTTGCGGGAGTGCAAGAGGTGAGAGGTTCGTAGCGAGGGTGTAGAATTGGTTTACTTTTGTTCGGATGAATCCGTTGGTCGGTTCTTCAGTTTGGTGTTTCGGAGACTGTTGAATTTCGGTGTTTAGGTTTCGTAGGTTTCGTTGGTCGTTCAGCTGAGAGTCGGTTGACATGCCTCTGCGGGAAGGTTCAACTGTCATGATCTGCAGTGGACATGTAGTAAACAATCTTATCGGTGTCTTTCTTTGTTTGTCGAATTCTTTCGTGGAATTGTAGATGTCTTTGTGGTTCGAAGTAGTGTTGTTTACCATAGCTTCTCTTTTTAGTTGATCTTCATCTCGGAACTCTTTATCTACTCCATTCCCTGATTAAAGATATTTTATGGTAGCTCCAGCTGATTGCTTGGCTTCTGTTAGTTCTTAGCGTACGTCCTTGTGTTCGAGTCAATTGACTGCAAGTTTGTTTACTTCGGCCCTGCCTTGTGGCGCCTATTACAGTTTCATATGTTTACAAGTTACGACCGAATCAGTCCTTCTAGTCTAAGTGTAGTACAACCCCTTAACCTTTCAAGGTTCTCTGATTGAGACACTGAGGAATTTGTTCCTTCTCAAAAAGAGTGGCCCGGTTTCAATCAAGTCCAATGGAAGTTTGAGGTTACCAATTCCAAAATAGCATTTAAGACTAAGCAGTATTTGCTTCATCTACTTTCTGTCCCAGTTGAGTGTGTATTCCGTTTGGCGATTCGGAAATTCAAAGCTTGAGGTTTGAAACCTTTAAAAGAACCTTTTCCTGCTCTGCATTGTGAAGGACTGAATTGCGTTTGAACTTAAAAGTAGTCATGTGTGCATAGGGCGAGGTTGTCGACTGTGTCTCATGTCCCACGTCTTTCGGAAGTAGCAATTATGGGGAGTTTTGGACCTTAGGCTCGGCATTTGTACTATCAGGTTTGCTGAAGCATTCATTGTTAGCCTACTCTTTAGATTGTTTATTCCAGCTTGATATTCGACAAGGTTTAATGTGGTCTTCAACCACATCAGTAATTTAAAAATAATAACCTTCCTTTATTATGTCAAAAGGTTGTTAGAACGCTACCGTGTCTTGAAAGTACAACAGATTTTAAATCTGTATCTTTCTTGTATGCAATTCTCTCAACTGATACTTTCTGTTACTCTTATTTTTTTCTGTTTCATCTGTAAGGTAATTTTATTAGTCTTTGTTACATGGATCTATTACAAAGCACGGTGCATTGGCATATGGTGATGGGCATAGCCCATCAATGTGGTTGCTTGTGGTCCTCATACTATGTTGATATGCTCGTCATATTTAAACTTTGTACACCCCTTTTCTTGAACTGACTCGGGGGCTTGTCGAATTGCAGCTCTTACGATGGATTATTGTCTGCCCAACCCAACGTGAACAATTATCATGCGAAATGGTTTCTGTACTCCTGGATTAATAGGGATTGCTGGTGTTAAATTGTCGCACCAAGTGAGTTCGTGTAAATATTTAGCTGTTCACTCGCGCAGGATCACTATCCATAGGTTTGGAAGTGGGAAAGCTGCCGTCAAATGTGTATGCTGCGGGTTGTTTTTATTTGTTGACTCGCAGTTTTTTTGGTCGTTTTTGAGGTTGCTTTTTAATACAAGCAATTGATTTGTCCCCTCAAGCCTGTGTTGCTAAGCACGTGTTATATTTTTTAGATCTGGCCCGAGAAGTTAAAACACTGGTCAATAGCGCTTCGCATCCAACATGAGAGGTCATATTGAGGAACTCTCAGATGCTGAAGGTGGAAACTACAAAGTCAAGGCTTCTCGAGTACCAGGCAAAGCTCGTGATTCTTCTGTACCAGGTGCCCCTAGATCAGAGAAGAAGGGGCCCAAAATAATTTTCAAGCTTTCCAATGGTCATTCCAAGAATGGTCCGGTACAACAGGAATCTGTACCAGTCAAACCTCGACCTCGAATCATAATTAAAAGACCACAACGGCCGGTAGAGCTTGATGACGAGGCTCCTCCTCCAGAATCACTCCTTAGTTCACCTCTGTTTGAGGAGTCTGAAGACGAGAAACCTAAGCCTCGGAAGCATGAAAAGAAGCGGCACAGGAAGATTGGGGATTATATGGAATACCCTGAAGTAAGCTCCCCTTCTTTTCTGGATTCTGAAGAAGATGAAGGTGTACTGGAAGAAGATGAGGAGGACGAAGAAGAACAGCAGCCTCGAAAATCTAAAAAGCATAAAAAGAAACGGCGTAAGAAAATCGAAATGGTGGACGATAGCGATGATGAAGATTTTGATCCTATGGCTGAGATGAGGAGAAAGAAATCTAGCAAAAAAGCTGGAGATTCTCTTGGAGCGAGTACGCCAACGTTGCCAAATCTACTTGTAGAAAGGATAGATATTCTTGGAGATGAAGCCACCAACAAGAATCTCCATGAAATTTCTAGACCATCAGTAGCTGTTCCGCTCGTTACACCAGTTCTTGGACAGCGTTCAGATGATAATCTAATTATTAAGACCCTTCAAAAGTGTCATCGAATTGCAGCTAGTTTGAAGAGTGAGCTGAAAGCGACCAGCACCTCTGATGACGCTGTTGGTACGGACCGGTATGCAGAAGTTGATGCATCTGCTGCGAAGATTGTTTCTCAGGTATGTATTACAAGAATGAATCAGTTTCAATCTCAAATCAAAGGTCAACTTACAGACTAGTTTTCTCCTGCCACGAATTCACCAGCTTTTCTTAACGTAAAACGTATCGTGCCACCAGTCAGATGTATGTGCTGCCTGTGGAATTTCTGAGAACGATGGCAGTCGTGTACTCAAGCCTTATCAACTTGTTGGAGTTAATTTCATGCTGCTGCTACATCGCAAGAATGTCGGAGGAGGTATCTCTGTCATCTATGACTGTCTCATACATTCGTGAAGTTAAGTAGTTTTCTAAATGTTTTGCGTGATTTTAGTGGAGCTTCTTAAATGTGAACGATTCTGTAGCAGGGTAAGAAGAAGGGCATCAAGAAAATGTTACGTTGGCGAAGTTGATTCGCTTGAATCAATCAACGTCATGTCTTGTCATGTAATTGTATGTTTTTATTTTTTTATTTTTTATATATGTATGTTTCAGGATTGTCCACTACAATATGTTAAGTGCAGGTGTATCAGGATAAGCAAAGAAGTCAAGAAGCTATCAACATATTTGTAATGGTGTGCTGATTTTTAGTTGTTGTTTCCAGCTATTTTGGCAGATGAAATGGGTCTTGGGAAGACTGTTCAGGTTAGATTGCACATTCCGCTTGCCTTTACAACCAATCTTCCATACTCCGTATTGTGTTGCTGATGCTGATGTTATTTATAGGTTAGTTCACGTGGTGACTGCTTCCCTGAATTTCAGCTCTCTTACTGCGGCCCCTACACTAGGTTTTGGCGATGTTTATTGCTATTTCCTGGATGAAATCCTTGTTCTCTCGATTTCGTTGTCTGAAATTATTTCAGCAGACTTTTTGTGTCAGGATCCAAGCCCTTCAATCACGAGCAGCCATAAGTTATCATTTTAACAGTTGATTAGTGAAGGTCCAGTTTCATTTCATCATAAATGCTTGTTCAGTTCACTTACGTGTGTTTATTTTCGTTGTCTGGCCAGGCTGTTGCCTTTCTCGCACTTTTAAAACACCTTGACAGAGACCCAGGCCCTCATTTGTTAGTTGCGCCAGCCTCACTGCTGGAAAATTGGCTGAGAGAGATAAAAAAATGGTGCCCAGCGTTCACAGTTGTGTTATACCATGGAAACGAGAGGGCCGCACAGTACGAGAGGTTGCATCGTGCTGCCAAGGGGAAGGGACCAGCACCTTTCAACGTTATGCTTACTTGCTACTCCCTCTTTGAGCGGCAAAGGTCAGTGAGTTATTTAGATTCTTTGGTTATTTTATTTCAATTCTCTTATCAGGCACTGTCGTATCAAGGTCTGTTCAAAGATGCGTATGTAGTAATATCATTATTTGGTCTCATCTCTTGTTTGGTTCTGAACCTTAATCACATGATCGAATTATGGTTGTCGGTGGTGTTAAGAATATGGCTTTCTCCATGTTTGACAGTGAGCAAATGAAAGAAGATCGAAAGTTTCTGAAGAAATGGAATTGGAGCACCGTGCTTATGGATGAGGCACATTTACTCAAGGATCGTGGCAGTTATCGCAGCAAACGATTACGTGATGTTGCTCAGAAGGCTAAACAACGTGTCATGTTGACTGGAACTCCGCTTCAGAATGATTTACAGGTATTTTTGTTTGACCAAGTCACTGTCACGCCTCAGCAAATGGTGTAGGTGACTCGCTACATGGACCTAGTACTGCTTTCTTAAAAGATGAACTGAAATATTTCCTAGAGAGAGGATTTGGTAGAGACCCATCTTCTGGATAGTTCCTATTTTCTTGTATGTTTTCAGCAAATTGGTGAATCTCCGTCGTTTGCAAGTTAATAACTTAGTAAAAGTTGACTTAGAAAACACAATGTTAGCGTAGACATCTTGTCCTTTCTTCTTAAACTGCAGAATGACATTTCTGCCATGCTGATCTGGTTTGTTTCATATGACAGGAATTGTGGTCACTTCTAGAGTTTATGATGCCAGATATATTCGATACTTCGGGTGTAGACCTCGATCAGTATCTTGGAACCAGAAATTGCACAACTGGTGTTTTAGCTCAAGACAAGGATTTGATTAATCACATCAAGGCTATTCTTGGTCCGTTCGTGTTGCGACGCGTTAAAAGTGATGTTATGAGACAGCTTGTGGCCAAAACTCATGAGGTACCTCGCTACACTAGTCATACTTAATTACATTTTTTTTTTGTAGCTTGTTGTCTTTAATCTCAGGTTTTTTTAAAGTCACAAATTTGGCATCCACAGCATGTGCTGTCAGAATTATCTTTGTTTAGATTGTTTTATGAAGCATCATTAACAATTATTAACTTATAGTACTGATATCTGACTTGTTAATCTTTTCATCCTGAACAACCTAAAGCAAGAGAAATTGTTAATGAACCCTGCCGGTATATGTGTATAGATTGTCTCTGTTGATATGCTTGAGGAACAAGCTCTTGCTTACAAGCAAGCTGTAACTGAGTACCGGGCTTTGGCAATGGCGGCACGAGCATCGAAGAATTCAAAGGCTACTTCTACCAATATACTGGACTGCCTGGCTCGTCGACAAGTGTCAAATATTTTCACTCAGCTCAGGAAGGTCAGATTGTGAATCACATGCTTTACTTTGGGACTGGGCAAATGGACGGGTGACTTATGTATGTTTCAATTTAGATAACTTTAGTGAGTCATTCTGCGTTACTCACGATATTCTGCGTTCTAGTAAATTTTTTTCAAATAATTGTTAACGTGACGAAATCTCTTTGGACAGCTTGGCAATCACCCTTTGCTCATCAGACGGATTTTTACGGATGAAACTGTGAAGAAATTAGCTAAAAAGTATCACAAGATGGCTGTGTTTGGTAATGAGTGCACTGTCGAGCGTGTACAAGAAGAATTGAGCAACTACAGTGACTTCACTCTCCACAGAGTTCGTCCAGTAACCTCTAAACCTGCTTCTATTTGATGGGTAGAGTGCAAAAAGACAAGAATCAGTGAATATAGAAGTTGTTGGAGCAGTTTCGCAAGCTATGTTAAGTTACGCTATTATTTTTTAATCAGTTTAATTGATTTTGTTCCACTTCTATTCTGTGTGTGGGGAACTCTCAGTCATGTTTTTGTGTAACACCTGATTTACCCATTCGTGTACCCAAACATGCTGATGTATCTGTCTTCTTGTCATAAAACAGATGTGTTTGGTGTATGGTGGAGTTCCTGGAGGTCAAGGAAAGCTAGATGATCATCATGCTTTGGCATCTGCTAAGTGTCAAGTGAGTATCTACACCTGAACTTGCCCGTCGTTTCCAGAAGTTCAACATCCCCCTTAGAATGTAATTTAAGCGTCCTGAAATGGTCAAAGTAGAGAAATGAAAGGTCCGAAATCATCTTACATGTCGTCAAAAGTGATTTCTTATAACATCAGTTTGTGGGTGATCCTGCAGGCTTTGGTAACTCTATTGCCACAGCTAAAGAAGGAAGGACATCGTCCTCTAATTTTTAGCCAGTGGACGAACATGCTGGATATCCTGGAATGGGCGCTTGCTGTGATTGGACTTCGATTTACTCGTCTGGATGGAAGGTACGATATCCTCTCCTTAACGTTCTTGTTGTGTAGAATTCATTGACAAGTATTGACTTTACGGACTCATGTTTTAGGAATCTTGAAGACAATCTGCTCATTTTAGCTGTAATGGCTAAAATATATATTATATCTGGAGGTTCTCAACGATATTCCAGTTCTTGCCATTCCACAGTAGGTTTCCACCCTTATGATTTAGGTTTCAAGATATTGATCTTTGATGGCGCGAAGAGCGTATTTGATATAATAATGCTAATTTTTTCATTGTATGATCAGCACCCCTGTGACGGAGAGGCAGAATCTTGTGGACGAGTACAACAATAATCCAGATATCTTTGTCTTCTTGCTGTCAACTAGGGCTGGTGGACAAGGCCTGAACTTGACTGGTGCAGATACTGTGATCATCCATGATGTGGATTTCAATCCACAAATGGATCGTCAAGCTGAAGATCGTTGCCATCGAATTGGACAGTCAAAACCTGTGACTGTGTATCGGTAAGTATAGTAATCACGTTGTGTTGTAAGACGATTTTATCTTTTAATATTTTGATCAGCATAGTTTTTATGATTATTTTCATCTTTAGCATCTTTAGCATCTATCTTTGAGTTGACAGGCACGAGTCTAACTTCAATTAAGGATGTAACGTAACACGTGAATTGCAGTTTCCAGCAAAAGTAGTGATTAAGAATAGTGCAATTTCAAATAAAGCCCTTATTTTAGTATGTTGAGAAGAAATTACGCAGCGTTGGAAAGATTAGGACTTGTTCCTAAGCATGTTGCTGTTTTATTCTGCAGGCTTGTGACCAATGGTACTGTGGACGAGAGCATATTCAGAATTGCTCAGCAGAAGCTGGTCCTGGATGCTGCTGTTCTGGAGTCTGGCGGAGACAAGGAATCTGCTGCAGTCCAGAATGAGCGTGATGTACGAACTATGGGAGATATTTTGTCAGCCCTTTTAGCTGCCTCAACATCATAGTTTTTGTAAGTTTAGGTTCGCAGATTGGGAACCACTGATCAAGTTGCTACTCATTGTCTGTGTATTACCAACTGTCACATATCGAATTAAAATTAAAACATTTACTGGGCACTCTTAGTTACGTTTAGGTGTAGTCAGGTGCACAAGATCATGTTCATAAGAATTTCTGTCAAGGCCATTGGATGAGCCTGGTTACAATCTAATGGGACTGAAACCCTAAAATTTGTTTACGGAATTTTGCAATTCATTCCTTGATTGCTATTTTAATTGAAGACGAGGAAAATTTCCTTCTTTACTGTTGGTGGTGAGCGGAGATATCGTTCCCGCAGCTTTTTATCGGTGATGGCGTTACAATTTTTGAAGTTGAAGGGACAATTGTTTGCTGTTATGCTGTACAGCTAATAAAACATGTCGCAGATGTTTTGTAGATTTGTTTAGTTGTGGGGACCCTTTCTCTCAGGCATTTGGAGTTGTGAAGAAATGAACTTCACGGTTGAAAAGCAATAAATATGTCGTTAATATGAAACAAGCTTTCCATCCAATACAGAAATAAATTTGTTTGTACCTATATTACAAGAATGTTATTAGTGGATTTCACCAAAATGTCATTTGATTGAAATATATTATGCAAATTAAAATAGTTTCATACAAATATTACTTCAGTTTTTTAAAAATATTATTAGAATCTAGCAATTATTATATGGCATTAATTTTACACATACCACTAATATTTTAAAGTAAATCTTAAATATTCATTTTTATTAGATAAAGATTTAAAATTTTTATGCTATTTTTTTGATTTGCATAAGATTAAATGCAAGTTTTTACTTTTGTTTGAGATTTTGAAACAATGTTGTTTCATCATTTAATCCAAGTACAATTAACAATGTTATCTCTCTACCATTTACTACATAATAACTTTGTGGTGTCTCTTTATTACTTTTTGGTCACTTCTATAATAGTTGGAGATATCCTAGTAAAAGTAGTGGTAAGAAGCAAGCACATCTTTATCACTATTACTCATTGCCAACTAAAACTTAAAACAATCTTAGATGTGTTAGCCACACAACTTGTAAAAAAATTATAAGAAAGTCATCAATAGTAAGGATTCAACACCAATTGCATTGTTTCTTGAGTTTTTGACTTATATAATTAATCATAGAAGTCAATTAATAATAATAATAATGATTACATGTATATTTTATAATATTTTTTCAAGAACTTATCTAATCATTTATTTGTTATATAAAAAAAAGAAGAATATTTTTTCTTTTAATTTGATAAATCATAAAATATATCTTATTATTTCTAAAGATTTGACAATTGGAAGGATGTTAAATTACTTTGTTGTTTTCAAATATCAATATCTTAAGTAGTCTATGTATCTTCACTAAAATCTTCATAAAAGTTGTTATTTGTCATTTTAGGCTTTAATTGATATAATCTATATAAAATTATTTAGATTTTTTAATTCAAATCTCAAAAAAAATTGAACATTAATTTTGGATCCAATTCTATTTTTTGTACTATAGATGATTTTTTGAAAAACAAAACACAAAAAGTTCAAATAAAGATCTTAGATATTTCTTTTACTACAATTTAAAGTTTATACTCAAATAATTATAATATTTTATAAATATTTTAAAAAAAATTCTTACAAATATATTTTTATAATTCTTTTTAGTTATAATAGTACTCCAAATATTGTACATATATGTAATAAGATTTGTAAGATATAATACTATGTAATTAAAGATCTTGTTTAATCAATATTCAATTATTACCAAACATAGTTGAAAGATATGTTTGTAGATTACATTATACATAATATTTATAATTAGTTAAAAACTATTCTCATTTAAAAAACCTCTATTATATTAAAATATAAAACTAAAGACATTGTACCTAATATTTATAATATATATTCAAGCCAAACTACACATAAAAATTTATGATTTAGAAAGAATTTTTGAAAATTCTTTCTAGGAGTTACAAGTAGATGTATCTTAGAATTAGTTTTTTTTAAAATTAAAATTAAAATTTTAAATGCCAAATATAAGTCTACAAATTAAAAAAAAAAAAAAAACTATAGAAGAATTAAATATCTTTGTAATCTTCATTTTTTTTAAAAAGTAAAAAGTAAAAAGTAAAAAATAAATAAAATAATAATTTATATATATATATATATATATATATATATACATATCAAAATAATTTATATTTAATCTTTTAGTACTATTTTAAATATTTTTAGAACTATTTATTATTTATTTATTTATTTATTTATTTTATATTGGTAGACTATAGTAATTTTTACTATCTTTTTATTTAGAAAATAATATACTTCAATCTAATATCTTTGAGTAAAATATATCAAGCAAAAAATATTAAATATCTTATTCATTTTACGATTAGCCAAACAATAAAATTTATATAGTGTGATTGTCCAATCTTACCTTTTTAAGAAGACAAAGTTACTTTATTAGCTTGTATTAGAATTTTTGCATCTCCTAATAGAAGATAAAAAAAATACATAAATTTTGTTAAAAATTATATAATGTATTTGAATCTATACAATATTAAAATATAAAAGTATCAAAGAGGTCCGCAATGATTCTAAACTACTAGATAATGGTTGGGTTCGATCCAAGTGTTCAAAATAGTTCTAAATGGGTTGGTGGTTTGAATCCCAACTGTAAAAGCTCAACCATACATGACAAAAAAGCACAATGGATATACCTTGTTATTGTATCAAAAAAAGAAAAGAAAAAAGAGGTACATTTATTAAAAAGAGATAGAAGTTTAAAAATAGGTATTTTTATTAAAAATATAAACTATAATAATATATATATTTTTAATTAATTTCTAGCTTCTTTTAATTGAATCTTTTTTGTTTTGTAAAACTTTAATAATTAACTTATTAGACCTTCTACTATAATATCATCAAGTTTTTATAAATAAAAAATATCAAATTTTAGATGATAACCATAATTGACAAAAAGAAAACTACCATATTTTTACATAAAATTTTACTATTGGCAAGAAATTTGTCAAATTAGAAATTAGAAATAACTTAATTTTTACTTTTTAATTTCTTAAAGATTGTATTTTAAAACATTGTTAAAATCTAGAATCCTTGATTAGAAATAATCTCAACTAAAAGTTTTTTTAATCAATAATAGCTTTTGTATAAAATAAGGTTCAAAATAAATTAATTTGTTTAGATAATTTATTATAAGAAAAAAAAAACTAAAAGTCAATAAAAATATAATAAAATATATTAAAATAAATAATTATAATTTTTTTAGAATAAATGATGGTTAAAAAATTATATAAAATATATTATTTTTCCTACATATCATAAATAATATGGTCTTCTAAGAACTTATATCATGCTTATTGTCAAGAGGTGGTTTTTATAACAACTTAAAAAGCTATATCAAAAATTTCCAAAATTATTTTTTGATTTTCATATTGTTGATCAAATGTTGCATATTGTTGATCAAATGTTGCTTCTTCTATCCTTGTTACAAGATATGATCTCTTTGATAAAATATTAAATAATACTTGTTGCTTCTGAGGTCAATAAATGATAATAAAGTTAAATTGAGATAATAGCATATTCTATCAACCTTGGCAATGATTAAGAACTCCAACTATTATAAAATATTTTAAGCTCTTATGATCTATATATACAATTACAAGATGCATTGCTCTTTCAAAAAAATGACACCATTCTTGAAAAGAATCCATAATAGTAAGAAGCTCCTTATCATAGATTTTATAATTAATTTTGGAAATAGAAAAATTTTAAAAATAAAATGCAACAGGGTGGAATTTATTGTCTATATCCATTTGTGAAAGTATTGCCCCTAGTCCAAAATCAGAGGCATCGATTTCAATATAGAATTGCTTTATAAAATTTGGATGCACTAAGATTGGAGCTATAGTGAATGCTTTCTTGAGATCTTAGAATGTCTTCTTTATTTAAGGCCCCCATTCCAACTTGTCTTTGCATATCAATCAAATAAGAGAGGCATCAAGTTAAGAATAATTTTTGATAAAGATTGGATAGAAGTTGACAAATCCAAAAAATCATTGTACATCTCTTACAGTCTATACCTTATCCAAAATGCGGTCTTTTATTTGTCTTCCTTTTTGATCCATAATAAGTTGTATGTTTTACAAAGATCTATTTTAATATAGATCTTTGCTTGATCAAGTTGTTCCAAAAGTCTTGAGATTAATAGTAATGGATAATGATTCTTCACCATTATCTTATTCAATTCTCTATAATCAATACACATATACAAGGAACCATTTTTTTTCTTCATAAAGAATGTAGGTGTACTTGCTAGACTTTAAATGTCTAATAAAATTCTTTCCACGGTTTTCATTAATATAATCATTCAATGTCAAAAGCTAGTTTTGAAAAAGATTATAAATAAGGCCAAAAGATAGTTGCATTCCTTCTTAAAGATCTATGGTATAATTGTGTGGTTGGTGCTTTGGTAGTATATTAGCATTCTTCTTTTAAAAAATATCTTGAAATTTATTATATTATTTTGAAATACTTGCCAATGAAGTCATATCTTCTTTAGTTGAAGTCGCATAAATAACAAATGATATATTTTTTTTTGGCGGATCTTATAAAAGTCCTTGCTCCAACAAATAAAGGCTTATAAACTTGTGACTTTTTACAAAGTTTTTTTGCAAGGATTTCTATTGGAAATATTATTCTTTATAATCTTTAATTTATAAATAGATTATATTTTTTTAACCAAGAAAGTCCAAAAATAGCATGATTTGAAGGAGTCCTAATAACATTGAATACAATTTGACTACTATGGTCTTCAAATGCCACTTCTATACGCATTGTTTTCTTTTGTATTCTATTTGACGCTTCTTTTCTTGTAGACTAAGAGGTTTAAAATATATTGCATCAAATTGCATATCTTTTGCTTCTGAATGTGAATTCAAAATACTTATTGATGTAGTAGGAGTGTGTCAAATCGCGTGTTGTCTTTCTAAAGCCTATAAATATTGATCTTGATAATATTAGAATAATTGATTATCTCATTTTATAGCTTGGCTGATGGTTTTATTAAATGATTGTGGATCCGGATGTGATAATAATAAATTTTTTACATCATTTCTTAATTTCTAATAGAATTGATTTATTAATGCTTCTTCATTCCAATTAATGTCATATTCTAATTATCTAAAATTAGATATATAGATTGATACAAAACATGTCTTTTGTCGTAATGCTCAGATCTTGGTTGTTACTTAATAGGCCTTATCATATTCTCTAAATGTTTCCATGAAAACTTCAAAGTTGCTGAGAATTGATGATCTCTTTTCAAACATGGGAGCAAACTATAATAATACTTGTCCTATAAGCAAGGTGTCAACTAATCCATCTTATAATTCTTTTTTTGAATAAATATCAAATTATAGAACCATTATTAATTGAATTTTGTTGAAAAATCCTCAAAACTTTGAACAAGTATTATCATATTTCTCTAGAAGACTAATTTGAGGCTTCTTATGTTGTTGAACAAATTGGTTTTCTTGGTGTAGCATAGATAATATTGCATCTTTAAGCGTTGATGTTAGAAGTGGATGTAGTCTAGGTTGTGGTATTCCAGATATTCTGTTTTTATAAAGTTTTGCAATAACCCCTTTAATCTTCACACTCTTAGTAGATAAAGTATTAAGAGCATTTATAATGGTGTTTAATCTGGACTTATAAGATTTGATCATACTAATATATTGACCTTCAGCCATTTTAAGAGGAAAAAAAAATGAATCTACAAGAAGACAATATCAATTTAAAAGAGGATAATCTACAACCTCTAAAATGCTTTAAGACCTTTAAGAAGAGGGGTGATCCATTCTCTCATAAGAAAGATAAAGCTCTAATATTGTAATGAAAAAATATTAATTTAGAGGAAGATAATTCACAACCTCTAAAACACTAGTGTACCTTCAAAAAGAAAGATAATCCACTCTGTAACAAGAAGGATCTAACTCTCATATTTAAGATGAAGTGAGTCTCAAAAAATTATTAAGGATACAAAAATATAGAACAAAAGATTTGAATTAGAAAAAGGTTTCAAGAAGAAATCAACAAAGATTTGAATTATCCAAATGAATATACAAACAATATTAAGAAAGATGAATCAGAAATCCAAGAGATGCATTGTTGAGATTGAAAAACTCTTTAGCCTTAATTCAAATATATATTCCTATCTAGGAAGCTTCTATCAAATTAGGAAGCTTTTTGAGCTCTTTCTACCAATTAAGAAGCTTTTCGAGTTCCTTCGACTAACTATGAAGCTTCTTATGCTACTTTCATCAAGTAGGAAGCTTTTCAATTGACTTTTACTGATTAAAAAATCTCTAGAATGTTCTACAAGGTTTTGTAAACTTTCAAAGTATATGTCTCTAACAATAAATTCAAACGTGTACCATTGTCAAGGACAAGAACTCGATAAAAGCAAATAAACATATGAAACTTCTATTAAGAAGTATAACAAAATAGAAGTAAGGAAGTATGTATATTAAAAAGAATTAGAATGGCTATTGCCACAAGATAAGAAAATTGGACTAGAAGCAAAAAAGGAGTTGACAAGAATGAAAAGGGCTCACTTTTGCCTCTATAAATACTATCTATTTAAGATCTATATGGCGATATTCTATAGGACCTCCTACATGTGTCTAATTTGCAAGACACATGTCAAATTTGCATGACAAGTTTCCCATATGTGTGCCACGTACTTGACTTGTATTGCGAGCTATGAACATGTGTGACACATGGCTAGCTTGTTCTACAAGCTACCAACATGTGCGCCATGTGGTTAGCTTGTTGACCAAGTTTCTAACCTACCAATCACCTATATACATGTATAAAGGTGATTCTGCATCTATGAAGCTTTTAGAAAGCTTCTTTCTAAGATATTATCAAATCAACTTATTTTACCTATTTCTATTAGTCTATATTAATTAGATAATTATTGGAGTAAATCTTATGTCTGTGACAATATTCCCCCTTCTAGAGACGAGTTCTACAAGGAGCAGTGATTATATGTTGAAGAAGTCTAGAATACGTCAAATCGTGCTTGCCACATACTTTGATCTTTGTTCCCTTTGAAGGTAGTTGATAGGGCCTTTCAGCCATTGATAATGTCTCATACTACGGCAAAAAGACCACCTTGTTATTTGATTATTGTTGAGGCCTTCATAACTGCCTTGAAAGAAAACATTAGGAACACCATTAGGAGTAGTTCCTACCTCTAAAAGTATCACCAAACATCGGGAGTCTCTTCCAAGGTCAAGATACCAAACACGTTATATTTCGCCATCAATCCAAGAAATGACATGTTGTTCTTGAGGATATTCATCTCTATTCCGTTGTCTTGAAGGTTATGATAGTCATAATATCTTCTTTGATAAATCACCAAATGAAGGTTCTTGAGTTGAATCCGCTGGTTGTTGGTACTCCATCTCCTTAATATCACAAATACAAAGAAGCTACAAACAAGGATAGAAAGTAGAATGTTATCTTGCCTAGATCATTTTTCTTTTATAGGGAAGGTCCTCATCTTGGTTTTGATGGATGTCATTGATAAAAAGCCTTTATTTTTCTTATTATATTTGCAAGATTCTTTGTTGGTTCCCATGTGCCTTCATTAATGTCATATCCACGCAAATGAACAAGATATTTCAACCTATTTTGGCGCTGCCTCGAATCTAAGATTTTTTCCACTTTAAAGTTTCTTTATTATCAACTAGATTGATTTGTTTAGAAATAGGAAAAGATCCAAGCCTACGATAGTCTAACTTATCACAAGGACGAATAGTCTTGATATTGCAACGAAGTAACCATACCTTGTCTCCCATGTTGAATTGTGGTTATTCCTTACGATACGCATCTGCATTTATTTTTTGTCGTTCTTGAGCTTCTTTTAATTGCACCTTTATTATTGTATGTAGCTTTGACAAACGATTTGACAAATCTTTTGTTGCTAGATTATCAACTTTTGAAAAATCAAAAATATCAAGTCATAGGTGGTAACTATAATTAGCAAAGAAAGATGTTTGTTGCATAGAAAAATATATCATATTATTATAAGCAAACTCTGCCAATGGTAAAAGAGTTGTCTAATCATCTTGTTGGTAGTTGATGGTACACCTCAAATATTGCTCAAAGATTTGATTTACATGCTCTGTTTGTCCATCAATTTGAGGATAGAAAGTTGAAGATAGTTTTATATCCATCTTTAAAATCTTAAAAAGCGTTCTCCAAAATCTTGACACAAATTGCGTCCCTCTATCTAATATAATATCCCTTGATAATCCATGATAGCAATAGATGTTGTCAAGGAAGAGTTTAGCTGTTTCTTCACTTGTGATAGATTTTGTATATGGTATAAAATATGCCATCTTGGTGAAACGATCTACAATTACGAATATAGAATCATATGAACTTAAATTTGAAAGATCTGTGATGAAATCCATAGAAATAAAAGACTAAGGTTGTTTTGATATAAATAATAGTTGGAGAAGTCCGTAAGATTGATAATGAAGAGTTTTCGATCTTGAACAAACATCACACGGTTGCACAAACTCTTTAATAGCCTTCCACATTTGAGGCCACTAAAAATCTATTGAAATTAGCTCCAAGGTCTTATTGTATCCAAAATATCTAGCCGCGGAGAAGTTGTGACGAGCTTCAAGAGCACGTAGTCGTGTTTCATCTTCTGGGACATATAAACGTCTTTTAAAATAAAATAAATTGTCCTTGAACTCAAATTTTGAAGTATCATGAGATTTAGAAGAATTATTCTTAATATCATGAATAAGAGGATTTGAGGGCATATTTAACTGGATTTGCTTGAGAAACGTTAAATCAATAGTCAATGTTGATTTTATTACTCGAATATGAAATTGCTTTGGTTTCAGGATGATCGTTCTTTATTGATCAAAAGCTACATCTCTTTCTTTTGGTATAAGATAAGATCATCTAGAAAGAATATCGGATAGACCTTATTTTTTTCTTAGTTGATAAGTATTGATGAACTCGAATCTTGACAAAGACATGCTCCAACAAGTTTGATGATGATTTAGCATGCATGTTGACATGAAGTACTCAAGATTCTTATAATCTGTATACATAGTATTTGGACTGGAAGTGCCTTTTAAATAGTGGTGCCATTCTTGAAAAGAATCCACAATTGCAAGAAGTTCTTTATCATGGATTTTGTAATTGATCTCTACTGCTGAAAATTTTCTGGAATAGAAAGCTATTAGGTGTCACGGACACAAATTATAGACTTGAAGTCTAAACAAGAAGTTCAAGAAGAACTGGCAGGAACTGGATTAATCAAATGAGTACAAAAACAACACCAAAGAGGTGAGCTAGAGCTCCAAGAGATGTGTTGTCGAGACTGAAGAACTCTTCAGCCTCGACTCCAATATATACTCCTACCTAGGAAGCTTCTCAAGCAGCTTCCTCCAACTAGGGAGCTTTTCAAGCAACTTCCACCAACTAGAAAGCTTTTCAAGCAGCTTCTATCAAGTAGGGAGCTTTTCAAGTAACTTCTACTAATTTAGAAGCTTCTCAAGCAACTTCTACCAACTAGGAAGATATTAGAAGGCTCTGGAAGGTTCTAGAGAGTTCTAAAAAACTTCTAGAATATTTTAGAAGGTTCTAATAAGTATGTCCTTGACATCACCTCCTCCTCTAGCTTCGAGGTCTCCAAGAAGCCATTTGAGATGTATACTCACAAACGTAGGAAATCAAAAATTTGTCGCATAGTCTCTGCAATATATTCCAGCTGTTGTTCACGAGGTAGATGATTCATGGGTCCTTGTAGCCACCGATAATAACCAATACCTTTCACTTGAGACCATGCTTGAACTTCTGTATCTTCATTGTGGAAACGACCTGAAAATATCGCTTCGCCACTACTTGCATGAGCTGGTTCAACTTCAAAGACAATTACAAGTGACTTGCTACTTGGTATTCTTCGACATCTTCTTGGCTCTTCTAATTCTTCATCTCGAGGTCGACGTCGTGAGCTACTCGGTTGAAATGATACCACTAATACAATATCTACATTCTCACTAGCCATATCTAAATACACCTTGATATTAGTTATCTTGATACAATAAAATACAACAAATTATGTTTTGATGAGACCTAGATCCCAATTCTATTCATTTCTCTAGAAAAGGCTTCATCTTCACGCTTCGTTAATGACCAACTTTTGATTTATTAGGATATCGTTGATTGAATTTCCGTATCTTTTGTGACGCATTGGCAAGATTTTTGGCCGATTCCCATGTTCTTTCATTAATATTGTAGTCGCTTCAATGCACAAAGTACTCTAATTTATTCCATCTTCGTCGTGAATCTAGTATCCTTTCCACCTCATATTCTTCGTTGTTTTCAATTTCTATACTAGGTGGCGGACATTGCACTCTTCCAGGAAAAGACGATTCCCGATAAGGCTCTAATAGAGAAACATGAAAGACAGGATGTACCTTTATAGCAGCTGGTAACTCTAAGCGATACGCCACAGGATTGATCTGCTTCTGGATAACAAATGGTCCCAATGTCCAGTAGTCCAACTTATCACATGGCTGCTTCGTCTTGATATTCCGTCAAAGCAGCCATATTTTATCTCCAATCTTGAAATTAGATGCCTGATTCCAAAATTTATCCAGGGATGCTTTGTAAGACTCTTGGACAATTTGCAATTGAAGCTTCAATGTGGTTTGAAGCTCCGATAGCTACTACATTAATCCTTCAGCTGCTGGGTTGTTATTCGCTGACGGATTCTATAGATCAAGCTTCGGATGGTACCCATAATTGGAAACAAATGGTGTTTTTTGAGTCGACCCATGAAGGGTATTGTTATATGCAAACTCGGCTAGCGATAGATATGCAGCCCAATCATCTTGTTGATAATTGATGCTGCATCGTAAATATTGTTCTAAAACTTGATTCACCCGTTCTGTTTGGCCGTCAGTTTGAGGATGGAATGTCGAAGAAAGCTTGATGTCCACCTTCAATATTTTAAAAAAAGATTTTCAAAACTTTGATAGAAATTGGGTTCCTCGATCCGACACGATATCATCTGGTAGACTATGATATCGATACACATTATCAAAGAAGAGCCTTGCTGTATCTTCATTTGACGATGTCTTCTTGCAAAGAATAAAATGTGCCATCTTCGTAAGTCAATCCACTACAACAAAGATGCTGTCAAATGAATTTGATGGCAGTAGATCTGTAATAAAGTCCATGGAAATTGAAGACCATGGACGACACGGAATGGACAATGGCTATAGAAGTCCATAAGGGCGATGTCGAGGGTTCTTGGATCTTAAATAAATGTCACAAGAGAGGACGAAATCCTTCACATCCTTCCACATTTGGGGCCACCAAAAATCTCGAGAAATAAGTTCCAAGGTCTTGTTGAATCCGAAATGTTCCGCAGTTGGAAAGTCATGACGAGATTGAAGGACTCGAAGTCGTGCTGGCCCTTTTGAGATATATAGCCACTCCTCAAAGTATAAGAGATCTCCTTCAACATTGAACTTGTCATCATTGATACGTTGCTTAATATCAAGGACTATTGAATCTTTAATGGTCGCAGTACGTACCTGGTTGAGAAAATCAGCATCAATTTGGACCACAGCAGCACAAATCCTGAATTGCTCTGGCTTTAATAATGTCGTACACTGTTGATCAAGTGTTGCTTCTCCATTCTTTGGCACAAGATATGATCTTCTTGATAAGGCATCGGATAGTCGTTGCTGCTTTCTAGGCCAATAAGTAATAACAAAGTCAAATCTAGATAGCGACATATTCCATCGAGCTTGATGACGGTGTCGTGGTAGAGAGAATCTGCCTCAAGAAAGCACTAGACTTCTGGCTGCCACTAATTAGTCAAGCAAGTTCCAAGTATAATAAAAACCCCCAAGTTTATATAAAAGAGATCTTCATAGGGCTATTACACCCAATACATAAGCTTAATTTCCTCAAACCACTCAAAACATAACAAAATACTCTAAACCCTCATTCCCCCGTCAAAAGGGAATTTTTTCCAAACTTCAATAATCCATAACCTTTAGTTCAACCGTCCAAATCTACTCCAAATTTACATGAAGTACTGATGTATTCTTCACAATCACCACCACAAATTTCAACTATGGAATCATTATCGATCTTTAGATATCGCTAAAACCCTAGCAGTATCTTTAAACCCTTGTTTACAAACACCCGTGTACTAAATTCTTCATATCTCACAATCTAAAAGTTCAAATGCTATGAAACTTTGATATATAGCTTTTTAGCATAATAATACACCTTGTTGGAAATTTTGAAATAAAAATTCATCCAAAAACTTAAGATATGGCAAACCCCATCACTATCAACAAAACGGCCTACTTACTGCCTTGGAATTCAGTCTACTGTCTTTGACTCCCAATAACTCCTTCTTCAAAAATCCAAATATAGTAATTCTTCCACATCAAGTGTAGAGCTTGAAATCCCTTCTCTAGCCACACCTCTCGATCTCCAAAAGCTTTCATACAACTCCTCCAATCCTCAAAAGAGTGACAGTATGTCTCATATTGACACCTTATCTTCAAATGACTATAACTTCTTTATCCTAACTCTAAATCCTCTAAATTTTGTACAAAAATTGTACCCAAAATCCTAAACTTTATAACCCTAGCTTTTGATTTCCTAATGGCCTCCTTGAAGTCGCCAAAACCCTTGTTAAGGTCGCAAGCAGCCTCCTCAAAGCCCATTGGACATGGTATTCGACCAATAAGGATGAAGTTTCCCATTCCTTGCCTTCATCCGACCATGCCTTCATTTCATCCCTCCCAATTAGCCTCCTACTAGCTTATATTTTCATCCTTAGGCTCCCACCTTCTCTCAAGGCTTCATACTAATCATTTAGATCTTATAATTTTTAAATACCATAATCAAAACAAGTAAAATAAAATAAAGTTTCTTCTATCAATCTTTTTAATTTATTTTACTAACCATTCTAACATATATCTAAATTTATAAACATATTATGATTTTTGAGTGGATTTTACATACTGTAAGCAATTACAGTACGACAATATTTAGAACCCGAGTAGACATGAAACATTCCAGATTCTTGTGATCCGTAAATACGGTCACCGGAAGCGCAGCTCTTTTGAGGAAGTGACGCCACTCTTGGAAAGAATCCACTATAGCAAGGAGTTCCTTATCATGAATCTTGTAGTTGATCTTAGTCGCAGAAAACTTCCGTGAATAGAATGCAACCGGATGAAGCTTATTGTCGATGCCCATCTGTAAAAGTACGGCTCCTAAAGCAAAATCCGAAGCATCACTTTTCAAATAAAAAGCCTTTACAAAGTTTGGGTGTATCAAGATTAGAGCCGTAATAAATGCCGTTGTAAGATTTTGAAATGCTTTTTCCGCTAGAAGTCTCCATTCTAGCTTATCCTTACATGTTAATGAAGAGAGTGGAGCAGCAACTTGAGAATAATTCTTGATGAAGATCCGATAGAAGTTAGCAAAGCCGAGAAAACATTGTAAGTCTCTAACCAACTTTGGAACTTTCCAAGATACAATTGCTTCCACCTTCTTAGGATCTATCTTCAAGCCTTCCGTAGTCGCAACAAATCCTAAAACTCCATCTCAGTTTGGTGAAATAAACACTTCTCCTACTTGGCGTAGAGTCCTTGCTCACGTAGTTTTTTGAATACCAAACAAACATGCTTCTTATGCTTTTCTTCATTCTCAGAAAATATCAAGATATCATCCAGATAAATGACAACAAAATCGTCTAGATATTTTCAAAAAATATCGTTCATCATGTGTTGAAAAACTGTCGGAGCATTGGTAAGACCAAATGGCATGACATTATATTCAAAATGACCATATCTTATACGAAAAGCTGTCTTCTATTAGTCTCCTTCTTTGATTCGCACAAGGTTGTAAACTCCCCTAAGATCAATCTTTGTAAAGATCTTTGCACGTCCAAGTTGTTCTAGAAGACTAGAAATCAAAGGTAATGGATAGCGATTCTTCTTTGTCACCTTGTTGAGACCTCGATAGTCCATGCACATCCGTAGTGAGCCATCCTTCTTCTTCACAAATAAGATTGGTGCCCCAGCTGGCAATTTTGAATGACAAATGAAGTTCTTGGCTAGATTCTCGTCAATGTATTTCCGCAACTCAGCCAACTCCGTCTGTGATAGGTTGTAGATTGGGCTAAAAGGCGGTTGTGCTCCTTCTTGCAATTCTATGGTACAATCATATGGTCGATGTTTTGGTAGCATGTCAGCATTCTTCTTTTGGAACACGTCTTGAAAATCCTTATATTGTTCCGATATTCCTGCTATTGAAATCTGCTCTCCACTAGTTGGAGCCGCATAAATGACCAATGGTATGCCTTCCTTGCACGATCTTACAAACGCTCTTGCTCCAATGAACAAGGATTTTTTGGTTTGGGGTCTTCTTCCAGGCTTGTCCTGAAGATGTTCTATAGAAAATATTATCCTTCGCAACCTCCAATCTATGGATGGATTATATTTTTCCAACCAAGAAAGATCAAAAATAATAGGATTTGACAGGGTGCTAATAATGTTGAAAATAATATAACTACTGTGGTCTATAAACGTCACTTCTATAGGTTGTGATTCATAGGTGATACTACCAGATAATAAAGGTCGTCCATCTATTACTTCTATGTGAACATGTTTGAATTTTTGTACTAGGGGAATTTTGTGATGCTTAGCAAATTCTTAGTCTAAAAAACAAATAGATGCTCGTGAATCTAATAAGACTAAGGTTTTTAGTTTTTTAGGACCAAAAGACAAAGGAATTGTAAAACAACGGGCAGGTTGAGTAGAAAGAGAGGAACCTAGTTTTGATTTGTCCAGCCGCACGATTCCTATTGTAGCTAGGCATCCTCATATTCCTGAACAAACGCACCTCTATTCTTGATGCTGCGTCTATTTTGCTTCTTCGGACAGTTTTCAGCTCTATGGCCTTTTCCACCGCAATAAAAGCACAAATTTTTTTCCATACGTTGTTTCTTTTCTTCTGGAGTAAGGGATTTGACACGTACCGCATCAATCTTCATGTCTTCTGTCTTCGCTTGTGAATTTAGGCTACTTGCCGATATAATTGTGCCGTGATGACTTGTATATTGTCTGGAGCGTTGGTCTTGGCGACATTGAAATAGGCGGTTATCACACTTTACAGCTTGCCTAATGGCTTAGTTGAGCGTTCGTGGATCAGGAAGAGATAACAACAAATCCTTCACGTCGTCCTTTAGACCCCAATAGAATTGGCTCATCAATGCTTATTCATCCCAGTTGATGTCGCATGCCAATTCCTTGAAATCCGATGCATAGACTGATGTAGAGCAAGTCTCTTGTCGTAGCGATCGAATTTTTGTTGTAGTCCATCGAGCCTTATCATGCTCGTCAAATGCTTCAGCAAATGCCTCCAAAAAAGTCTCAAAGTTGTTCAAAATTGGTGATCCTTTTTCAAATAGAGGAGCAAATCACGATAGAGCTTGTCCCATAAGCAAAGTTTCAACCAATCCAACGTGTGATTCCTCCGTCGGATAACGTTCGGATTGTAGAGCTGTTATTAACTTGATTTGATTGATGAAACCTTGAAACTTGGAGCGTGTGCTATCAAACTTATTTGGAAGGCTAATTCGAGGTTCCTTTCGTTGTGGAAGTAATGGTTCTTGTTGAACCACATGTAAAGCTACTTCTTTTGATACAGAAGCTCGACGTTGATGAAGCCCAGATTGTGCTATTCCGGATGCTTCATTATTAAGAAGTCTTGCAAAGAATCTTTCCATCGCCGTAGTTCTCTATGATAACGTAGCAAGAACATTGATAATGGCGTCCATCTTAGACTCCAAACTTTCATTCATATTAATGTCTTGACCTCCAACCATTCTAAGAGAAAAGAAGTAATTGTTTCTACAAGGAGGGAATATTGGTTTAGAAGAGGATACTCCGCAACCTCTAAAACGCCTTAAGACCTTCAAGAAAAGGGATAATCCATTCTCTCCAAGAAGAATAAGATTCCAATATTATGACAAAAAAGATATCAGTTTAGAGGAGGGTAATCCGCAACCTCTATAATACTAGTGTACCTTCAAGAAGAGGGATAATCTACACTTCAACAAGAAGGAACTAACTCTGATATCCAAGGTGAGAGCAGTCTCGACAAATTGTCACAGACACAAATTATAGACTTGAAGTCTAAACAAGAAGTTCAAGAAGAACTGGCAAGAACTAGATTAATCAAATGAGTACAAAAACAACACCAAAGAGGTGAGCTAGAGCTCCAAGAGATGTGTTGTTGAGACTGAAGAACTCTTCAGCCTCGACTCCAATATATATTCCTACCTAGGAAGCTTCTCAAGCAGCTTCCTCCAACTAGGGAGCTTTTCAAGCAACTTCCACTAACTAGGAAGCTTTTCAAGCAGCTTCCACCAACTAGGGAGCTTTTCAAGTAACTTCTACTAACTAAGAAGCTTCTCAAGCAACTTCTATCAACTAGGAAGATGTTAGAAGGCTCTGGAAGGTTTTACAGAGTTCTAAGAAACTTTTAGAATATTCTAGAAGGTTCTAACAAGTATGTCCTTGACATTAGGTGGAATTTGTCATCTGCTCCCATTTGTGACAATACTATATCCAAAGCAAAGTCTGATGTATCTGTTTCCATTAAAAATGCCCTAGAAATGTCAACACAATGCAAGATTGCTACAGAAGTAAAAGCTATTTTCAACGCTTCAAAGGATGCTTCTACTTCCTTACTCCACTCAAATTTGTCTTAATAAGTTAGACGTATAAGTGGAGTTGCAACTTGAAAAAAGTTCTTGATAAAGATTTAGTAAGAATTGGCAAATCTCAAAAAGCATTGCATGTTTCTTACTGTTCTTGAAATCTTCCAATCCATGATTGTTTGGACTTTCTTAGAATCCATCATAAGACCATCATTTGAAATGATGTATCTTAAGAAATTAACTTGCATAGTATAAAATATACACTTTTTCATCTTGGCATATAATCCGATATCTCTAAGTTTTTATAATACACGACAAACATGTAATTCATGTTCTTTTACATCTTTAGAGAAGATTAAAATGTCGTCTAAGTAACAAACAATAAAATCTTCTAAAAACTCATTAAAAATTTCATTCATGAGATACTAAAAAACAACTAGTATATTCGTGAGTCCAAAAGGCATAACATTATATTCAAAATGTCCATATTTTGTTCAAAAAATAGTCTTCCATTCATCTCTTTCTTTGATGCAGACCAGGTTGTACACTCCTTGTAGATCTATTTTTATATAGATCTTAGCTTGATTCAATTGATTTAGAAATCTAGATATCAATGGTAGAGGATATTATCAAGGACATACTTATCCAAACCTTCTAGAAGGTGCCTAGAACTCTCTAGAACCTTCCAAAGCCTTCTAGCATCTTCTTAGTTAGTAGAAGTTGCTTAAGAAGCTTCCTAGTTAGTAGAATTCTTGAGAAGCTTCCTAGTTAGTGGAAGTTGCTTGAGAAGCTCCCTACTTGGTGGAAGCTGCTTGAGAAGCTTCTTAATTGGTGGAAGTTGCTTCAGAAGCTCCCTAATTGATGGAAGCTGCTTGAGAAGCTTCCCAAGTAGGAGTATATATTGGAGTTGAGGCTGAAGAGTTCTTCAGTCTCAACAACACATCTCTTGGAGCTCTAGCTCACCTCTCTGGTGTTGTTTTTGTAGTCATTTGTTTAATCTAATTTTTATCAATTCTTCTTGAACTTCTTGTTTAGACTTTCAGTCTATATTCTGTGTTCATGACAGGTATTTATTCTTGATGATAATCTTGTTGAGCCCTCAATAATCTACGCACATTCATAGTAATCCATATTTTTTCTTACAAACAAGATAGGAGCTCTTGCTGGAGATTTTGAATGACGTATAAAATTTTTGGCTAAGTTTTCATCAATGTATTTTTTGAGTTCAACTAGCTTGTTTTATGATAAGCTATAGATTGGTCCAAATGGAGGCTGAGCTCCCTCTTTGAGATCAATTGAACAATCATACGATTGATACTTTGAAAAAATATTTGTATTTTTTTTTTCAAAAATGTCCTGATAATCTAGATATTAACTTGGAATACTACTTAAAATCTTTCCACCATCAAAAATGAGTGTGGCATAAATGACAAAAGTTGATCCTCCTTTTGCTGCGTGTATAAAAGCTTTTGTACCTATAAATATGAGTTTTATTATATTAGACTTATAGCTTTTCACTTTATCAGTAGGATATTTAATAAGGTTCTGAGAAAAATAAAGTCTATGAGAATTTCAATCTATTTGAGAATTATATTTTTCTAGCCATGATAAACTTAAAATAACTAGATTAGACAAAGATTTAATTATGTTAAAGATTATGTAGCTATTATGACCATCTATTGTTATTTTTATGGGACGCGTTTCATAAGTGACATCTCCAAAAGACAATAGACGACCATCTATGATTTCTATATATACGGATTTAGTTTTTTATACTAAAGGTATTTTATGATTTTTAATAAATTATTCATCTAAAAAGCATACTAAAGCTTCTAAATCTAATAAGGCAGAGGCTTTGTAGATTTTTGGTCATAAATATACATCTATTATAAAACAAGGAGAGGGTTCTAAGGAGAAAATAGGACCTTCACTAGGAATTGTACAAAGTTTCAGCTGCACGGTGTCGTGTTGTGGTTCGGCTACTATGTGAAAAAATTATATATGTATATTTAATGTATAATTTATTACATAGCTAAAAGAAAGCCATATTAGTGGACTTTTATTGATTATAGGATGTGGTTAGGTTGTTAGTTTAGAAAGGATCTATTAAAAGGATTATTATTAAGGTTTATACAACCTTATTTTTTTTTAGTAGTGACTTTTGAAGTTAATTTTATATTAACAGTAACTTGTATATATCTTAAGTCACCTATGTTAGACATTGGTGATCCTTAAGATCTTATTTATTTCTTTTATTTGGTGCTTAAAGCACCAAGTATATAAATCTTATAAGAAGAAGGGTTAGAAAAGGGTCTTTAGTGTAAAAAGGATAGTTTGGCCATCCATGTCGATGAAAAGAGGTGGATGATAGAAATCTCTATTCTAATTGGCCAAAAATCATGCCCAATGGGCTTCAAGGAGGCTGCCTGAGGGTTTATTAGGAGTTAGGGTTTGTTTTTTGAAGGGAGTCGAATATCAAAGACTAGGATCATAAGGTTTAGGTTTTTGGATCTGGTTTGGATGCAAATTTTGTGTGATTTGCACTTTTAATGAAGAAGTTATAGGCGCTCAAAGTTAAGGTATTGATTTTGGACCTACTGTCACTCTTTTGGGTATAACTCATGCATGCAGAGAGCAATCAAGGATCAGCAATTGGGATTAGAGAGAACACTTTCACGGCTATACTTTTTATGTGTTGCTCAATAAAATCCAAGCTAGGGTGAAGGAGATATTGGGAGTTGAAGTTAGTGCTTACAAACTTAAGGGCAATAAGTGACCCGCTTATATAGTGGTTACATTTTGAGCTATATCTTAGGCAATTTCATAGATTTTTGGCTCAAAATTTTCAGAAGTATATATGTTTATGTCATAAGACTATATATAAAAATTTTGTGGCATTAAGATTTTGGATTTGTGAGATATAAAGAAAATAGTGCTCAGGTGTCTCTGAGCTAGGGTTTTAAGCATCTGCTAGGGGTTTTGAGATATTAGACGGTCGAAAATGAATTTTTGATTGATTCTTTCTTGTAGTGAAACTTAAGAAGATTGTCTATACTTTGAATTAAGTTGTATAGAAAGTAAATACTTGGATCAAGAGTAATTGGACTCTAAAGTTCAATAAGAAATAAGTCCTTGTCGGTGAATATAATTTTGAAGGATTTTTGTGGAAATTTGAACCTTTTTTGTACAAACTTACTTGAATACAAGAGGATTTATATATATAACTTCTTTTTTATGAGATTTTTGTATTATTTGTCTTTTTTATTAAGGACAAATCACCTGTTGGATTTTTGCCATCAAGTTTTAAATAAACTTTTCCCAACTAGGTACCCAATGTATTTCTAGATAGAAAACCACGTCATATGACAATGGTCCTTATTGTAGCTAGACAAATTCATTTTCCGATATTTTATCTTCTTTGATAGCCTAACTCCTCATTTTATAGTTGTGCCGTTTCTTTAGATAATGTTGAGTAGTGTGCTTAGGTTCTCTACAATATAAATATAATCCTCCTTGACGATGCCAAATCTTTTTTTCTTCAATAAGAGATTTAAAATATATCGCATTAATTTACATGTCTTCTATTTCCAAATGTATGTTTTGTGAGGACATTGATGTTGCCATTGAATAATAATGTTGAGGCTCCCTTGTACGGATGTCGGATGAAAATTCAAAAAATTGATTGTCACACTTCACCGCAAAATCAATTGCTTGACTCAATATTTGATGATCAAGTAAATTGAGCATTAATTTTTTTACCTCACATTGTAATCTGTAGAGAAATTGGTTGATGAGTGCAACATCATTCCACTTGATATCAATCGCTAGTTGTCAAAATTGTGAAGCGTATAATGACACTAATCGATTGCCTTGTCATAGGATGCAAATCTTATTGGTTGCAATATGGATTGTATCATGTTCTCCATACATAGATCAAAATTTTGCTAAAAATGCCTCCAAATTATCCAATATTGGATCACGTCATTCAAGAAAAGATGAAAACTGTGATAAAGCAAAACTCAAAAGTAACGTTCTAATAAACTTAACTTAAGATCCTTGCGTAAGATAACTCTGAGGTTGAAGTTCAATCACCAATTGTACCTGATTGACAAATCCTGGAAACTTAGATCTTGTGCCATCAAACTTCTCAAGCAAACTAATTTTTGATTTTCTAGTGTTTGAACGGTGCTCTATCATAGGTGAGATAGTATAGTTTGATGTAGATATTGATGCAGCTCCAACCATTTCTATATCTTCACTTCCTACTAATCTTGTTGCTCCTTGTGATGATAAACTGAGTTGATGCATTGCAAGTATTAGCTCTTTCATTTGTTCTTGCATTTGTACCATTGCATTCTTCATTTCCGTAAGCTCTGCCATGATAATAAAATAGGAAAGAAGGTATCTATTTCCACTTCAAGAAATACAGAATAATACACTCAAAAGAAAAAATTCTAGAAACAATATCAGTTTAGAAGTGGGTACTCTACAACTTCTAATATGCTTATGTCTTATTAAAAAAAGGGATAATCCACTCTTAATCAAGAAAAGACAAAGCTCTGATATTACATGTATATTCTTGTCAATCTGTCAAGGACAAGAATTTGATGAAAGCAAATAAATATATGAAACTTCTATTAAGAAGTATAACAAAATAGAAGTAAGAAAGTATGTATATTAAAAGAAACTAGAATGACTATTGCCACAAGACAAGAAAACTATAGACTCTTGAAACTGGACTAGAAGCAAAAAAGAAGTTGACAAGAGTGAAAAAGGCTTCACTTTTGCTTTTATAAATACTATCTAATTAAGAGGTATATGGCGGTATTCTATAGGACCTCCTACATGTGTCTAATTTGTAAGATACATGTCAAATTTGCACAACAAGTTTCTCACATGTACGCAACGTATTTGACTTGTTCCGCGAGCTATCAATATGTGTGACACATAACTAGCTTGTTCCACAAGCTATCAACATGTGCGCCATGTGGCTAGCTTGTTGAGCAAGTTTCTAACCTATCAATCACCTATAGACATATATAAAAATGATTCTGTGTCTATGAAGCTTCTAGAAAGCTTCTCTATCATATATTATCAAATTAACTTATTTTACCTACTTCTATTGGTCTATTTTAATCAAATAATAACTGGAATAAATCTTATGTCCATGAAAATCATTATATATCTTTAGAAGACTAACTTAAGGTTCTTTACACTGCTAAATAGGTAGATGTCCTTGATGCAACATATGTAGTAGTGCATCTTCAAGTACAAAAATTGGATGCAGGTGCAATTTAGGTTGTCGTATTCTAGATGTTGCATTGTTATGAAGTTTTATAATAATTTCTTTAATCTATACAATTCTAATAGATAAAGTAGTAAGAGCTTTTATAATGGTGTCTAATTTAGACTTAGATGATTTGATCAATTTAATGTCTTGACCTCCAGCTATTTTAATAGAAAAAAAAATCTATAAAAAGATAATATTAATTTAGAAGAAGGTAATTGACAACCTCTAAAATGCCTTAAGACCTTCAAAGAGGGGTGATCCGCTCTCTTACAAGAGAAATAAAACTCCAATATTGTGATGAAGGAAATATCAATTTAGAAAAAGATAATCCACAATCTCTAAAGCGTTAGTATACCTCCAAGAAGAGATGTAATTTATTCTCTAACAAGAAGGATCTAACTCTGATATTTAAGATCATAACAGTCTCGACAAATTGTCAAGAACACAAAAATATAAAATAGGAGACTTGAACTACAAAGAGATTTCAAAAAGAAACCGACATGGATTTGAATTATATAGATGAGTATACAAATAATACTAAGAAAGGTGAGCTAGAACTTTAAGAGATGCATTGTCAAGATTGAAAAACTCTTTAGTCTTGATTCCAATATATATCCATATCCAAGAAGCTTTTTGAGCGACTTTCATCAAGCTTTTCAAATAGCTTCTACCAACTTGGAAACTTCTCGAGTTCCTTCCACTAACTATGATGTTTTTTGAGTTACTTCCACCAACTAAGAAGTTTTTCAAACGACTTCTGTTAAGTAAGAAACTTCTAGAATGTTTCTAGATTATGTAAACTTCCGAAATGTATGTCTCTAATACATAAACATATAAGGACTGTTGACTTGAGTGGAAGCACTATGGCAAGGATAGGAATTTTGGAGTTCAAATCCAATACCACATGCACAAATGTCAAGTTGCTCTCCTTAATGATAAAGTGAGCCACCCAGATCCAGAGAGAGCGAGAGAGAGTGGTAGAGGAATCTGAAAGTGTCCGGGCAAGCGCTTTCGAATGCAATGACACAGTCTGATCCGGTAGCATTGCACTGGTCCAGCCTTGGAAGATGGGCAAGATCTGATCCGGTAGCATTGCACTGGACCAACCTTGAAAGATGCGTGATAAGAAGGGTGGCTGGATTGGTCATCTTACGGAATATCCACTCGCCCACTTTTCGTCCGACACCCTGCGTCCTATTTTAAGCCTTCATCATTCCCACGTGTGGAGTGGTTGTTTTTTCTGTGGAGTTCAAGTCCGCCTTCGCCTCTTGTATTATTGATTTTTGTTGTTGGGCGCTGCATCGGGGTGAACTTCACACTTATCCACCTTCGTCACATCCGACAAAAGGTTAATGCTCCATTTATTCACACTTGTCTTCTGACTTTAGGGTTCAGTTTGGTTTCGGTACTCAACTTTAAGTCTGTGCTGTTTTTCTTTGGGTAGCTGTTCTAGCTCTTTTCCTCTCGTTTCAGTTGATCTACAGGCTATTGTTGAAAGTACCCAGTTGATGTTCGCAGGATCTCTGCTTCTTCTGATTTGGGCTTTGTGTAGTTCGAGAAGGTTGTGGATTCTTTGATTAGACCCATACCCTGACGACTGGGTTGTTGGGGTTGAGGTGTTCGCCATTTTGGACAATTTCACGAGATCAGCTCGGTGGATTGGAGAAGTTGGAGAGCATTGGAGAATCATGGGGTTTGCGCAAGTTGGTGCGAAGGTTCAGCTGAAAAACATGGGTCTTTTCAAGACGCAGGGACTTATCAATGGCGAGTGGGCGAATGCCCTCGACGGCCGCACTCTTGCCGTATGTACTCATGCAATTACTTATTCCTACTTTCCTTCAAGCTTGTGTTCTCGCGTTGTGTAACGAATCTTTTAGTTTCGTTATCCGCCCAGTGTGGCTTCACTCACACTGGCATCTTATCGAAGATGTTGGCTCTGTGCCATATCTCTTGGAATCGACCTATACTATATTAACACCACTCACAACCACTTCATACTAGTGAATTCGTGGCTCTGTTTAGCAGCTGCAGAGTACATGTAATTATATCTGCCACCTACCATTATTTATTTATCAATTTATTCCTTTTAGTAGCCAGGTTTCTAACTAGGCTTTTTAGACTTATGTATTATATTCGATGGAATTCAAATTATACGCGTTGCTATCATGCGGTTGAAGTTTGTTTTTGTTTTTTGTTTTGTTTTGTTTTTTTTCTTTTGGGCATCTCTTGCTTATCTATTGAGAGGATATCTGTAAACCCTGGAGGGTTTGGGATGACTGTTTTTTAGGTTAACAATCCAGCCACTGGAGATGTTCTTGCTAGCGTGCCGTTCATGGGAAAAATTGATGCGGAGAAGGCGATTGCGGCCGCCTCAGTAGCTTTCTTACGTAAGTGATTGAAACTATTTCCAACCAGTACTGTCAAGGACATACTTGACACACCAGCATCAGCTAGAAAATTACCAGGCTTCGTTACCAGCGTCGATGTTGTATTGTGACTGCATTTTTGTTCCGTGTACACATCTTGGGATCTTCAAGAATTTCAGAGTAATGAAAAGAGTCCACGATTTAGGAAACTATTACAATTTTATGACGATATTGTAGCTTGTATCTATTTGACATCGCTCAAGAGCCCTCTGCTGTTACTCATTGCAGCTTGGAGCAAACGAACTGCTTTCGACAGATGCAAACTCTTGCGGAAATGGTGATTTCTTCTTTTTGTGATTGATGTTGATGTTGAAAACACGAAGTAGTGGTTGCTAATAATGCAGCAAAGATGTCATTTGACATAGATATCCTCTGGAAGTGTGATGTTGCAAATTTTCAAGTGTACTATTGACACATTTATTCCCCAGGTTCGATCTTATTCTGGAGAACAAAGATGACCTTGCGAAACTCATAACCCTTGAGAATGGAAAACCCTTTACAGAGGCCAATGGAGAGGTAGTGACCTGCTAGAGATCGTCAACCATGGTCGCCCAATTGTCATGTGAAGTTGGTGTTCTTCACAGGGTGTGGAAGTTTTTAATGATTATTTCACATGCGTCGGTTAATCATGATAGATGCTGCTGCAATGGATGATCACCACAGTGTGTGTGCAGGTTGTGTATGGGGGAGGCTTCGTAGAGTACTACGCAGAAGAAGGAAAACGTGTGTATGGTGATATTATACCCTCTCCTTTTCCAACTAAACGTATGCTAGTAATGAAACAGGTGAGACCTCTTTGTTACTTTTAACTTTATATAACGTCTGCAGTAATCTTACACTAGAGTTAATTTTATGGGAACTTTCGCGTCGGAAGACTTGAGTTATAGGGAGATATCGACACTAAGAATCATTTTAATTTATTTTACAGGAGAGTTTATAAAAGATGAGAAGGTTGGTACTTAAAATAACTTGTGCCATGTGCAATTATGCTTTCACCTAAAAAAACTTTACACATCCCTGAAATGGCCAGGGGCAAGCGTTGAGGTTAAGTTCTAACCTCTCTGTGGTTGGCAGGCAGTTGGGGTTGTAGGTGCTATCACTCCATGGAATTTTCCGCTTGCTATGATGACTCGAAAGGTCCGTTAATCTCTTCAAATGCTAATTTGATGATTGCCTTGCATAGAGATTAGCCAGCCGTTACGAAGCGTTGCTCGAGAAAGATCAGGTTACAATTCAATGTTGTGTGCAGGAGTGTGTAAAGTGTGTTTTAAACTTTGAGAGTGACGAGATCTCTGAGGGCAAGTGGGTCCATGGGCTTGACTGCAGGTGGCACCAGCATTAGCGGCAGGCTGCACCATAGTTTTAAAACCAGCAGAGCTTACGCCCTTGACGGCTCTGGCTGCAGCTGAACTTGCGGTTCAAGCTGGCATTCCTTCTGTGAGTGACAATCTAAATCCAACCTTTCCATCTCAATATTTTCGGTCGGTCTGTGTTTTAACTTCCAGCGACCACATATTGCAATCGACATGAGATGTTCTTTTGTATGATAAGTTTCTCATATCGAGCTCTTGTGGCATATGATAGGGTGTACTGAATGTGGTGATGGGGGATGCTGTTGAAATCGGTACTGCAATGATGAATAGCAACGAGGTAGTTCTACTTTCTTGCATCTACACACCATTATTAACACGTCTTCACTTTGACGTTTTTTTATAGAATATTCTCTCCACTTACTTTTGCTAAAGTTGAAAAACCACATAAAATTCTCTTTCGTGCCTGGATTATTTGGGTACAAGTGTCAGACTGGTTTAATCTGCATGTTAATTTTGAAGTGTTTATGAAAAAATTCTTGTGTGCCTGAAACTGTGCACTTACGAGCTGTTATTTCAACACTCTGCTAAATGTGCAAGCTTCTGCAATCGGGTTTCCTCAGGTGCGGAAGATTACATTTACAGGCTCTACGCACGTCGGGAAATTACTTATGGCTGCTGCTTCCAAAACTGTGAAGAAGGTGAATTGCATGTGGTCTGGAGTAGATTTTTGATTAATCCATTTCAGTAAGAGGTGCAAAATGAGTTTATTTCTAGAAAATCATGTCGAAATTGTACTATTCTTACAACCATACAATTCAATGATGTAATTACCATATGTAGATTGATGTGATTCAGAACTACTTGGTTGTAGAAGAGTTTTGAGTTTCATAAGAGGTTATGATTTTGCAAGTTGAAAATACTAATGAGTCAAATTTACGTGGACACAGATATCTCTCGAACTCGGTGGAAATGCACCTCTCATCATTTTTAATGATGCTGACATAGAGATTGCCGTTCAAGGAGCGGTAATCTTGCATAGCTTGATGTTTTACGATAATTACTGTTCTCATTTTCCAATATTCTGGATTTTCATTAATTTTATTGTCTGCATTCTTGGTTCAAGTTCTTGGCATTCTTGCTTTAGATGATCAGAAACGTTCAAAATATGGCTTCAGAGAGAGTTTGGTATGATCACTGTAATCTCATGTGGTTAATGAACTTGGTGCAAAATATGGGATGCAGCTGCATGGCAAATACAGAAATGCAGGCCAGACTTGTGTTTGCGTCAACCGAATTCTTGTGCAGGATGGTGAGGATCTCCTGTAAAAGTCTTCACCAGTTTAGAAGCATTACAGCAGTGACGGAAGAATCACGGAGAGAATGCGCTCTGATTGAGTTGTAGTTTGTGAGTTTTGTTTTAGACAAGTTTGAAGGAGGTTATCTTGATGGCTACAGACACACTGACTGTCGCATTGACTATTTTCTGTGTTTAATGACAGGCGTATATGACAAATTTTCAGAAGCTTTTACGAAGGCAGTACAAAAGTTGCGTGTAGGTCATGGACTAGAACCAGGGGTGACCCAGGTTCGTACGAACGCCAATTGTTGCCGGGGATTGTGGACACTTCGGCTAGACTATGCTTTGCTTTCAGTTGGAAACGCTTCGCGTGATGATGATGTAGTAATAGGCCTTAATTTGTGCAGGGACCGCTAATCAATGAGGCTTCGTTGAAAAAGGTGAGAGCTTTACTCTTAAATCTCTGGTTACACTTGATTATCAAAACCCTTATAAAGCATCGACTTCTTGATTTGTTTTATTCTAAAGATGATGATGATTTGCGGCAATGGAAAATTTTCTTTGAGAGGACTTTATCAGTGCAGTGTCCATTTCGATTATTGCTGACATCATTAGCAACTGGGTTAAATAATTCCGGATTTAAGCGACCAACTTATATTTGACTTGGTTTTGTGGGCTCCATAGGTGGAAGCGCATGTCCAAGATGCAGTGTCCAAGGTAGAATCTTATTCACAGCTAGCGAAACCATTTGTGTGCACAACTACTGTAGTGCTGATTTTATGAGGCAGTATATTATTGTGAAAAAATAAATTCTACCTTGCTCACAACCTGATGTGGATTTTGTAGGGTGCTAAAGTGCTGGTAGGAGGCAAACGACATAGTCTAGGAGGCACATTTTATGAACCTACTGTTCTTTGCGGTTGTAACGACGAGATGCTAATATTTAGGTAAGGTTCTTGGCGTTTTCATTGGATAACTATTTATGCTAGTGGATACACACTGAAGGTAGCTTGCTGAAAAGAGTAAAAATGTATAATTGTAGATGTTAAATCGCCTGATGATTTGGATCTTTGTGTGCTTCCCTTGGAAACTTTCCACGAAATTTGGATGACGCCTTAACAGTCTTAAAAGTTGGTGTTTTATCTGTAAAGAGAGGAGGTTTTTGGTCCTGTAGCACCTCTTATGCGCTTCCAGACGGATGAAGAGGCAATCAAGATGGCAAATGATACTGAATATGGTATATCACGACACATTTGTAATGAAGAAAGCAAGTTATTTCTTTGATGTGTTTTCAATGAGTTAATGGGAGTTTCTTCTGACCAAACTGCTGTACCTGGATCAGAGAGTTAATGTTTTCACGTCAAAATTGACAAGTATGTTATGTAACAGAAACAGTAGCCTGGCAGGATTAGGTTTAGTGCAGACGTATCGACACGTACTTATGGATAGTGTGGGTGGTTGGGCAGGCTTAGCAGCGTATGCCTACACAGAGAACATCGAGCATGGTTGGCGTATCGCTGAGGCTTTGGATTATGGCATGGTTGGTCTGAATGAGACCGTGATTTCGTCTGAGGTATGCGTCACTTGATTGCCACCTGTATGAATTTTTTGGGATCCATGCAGTGTTAATCCAGCCGTTAACCGATGAACTGAGACGTTCGTAACAGATGTCTTAATATGTTTCCCTCTGTGCCTTGGATCTTCCTCAGGTGGCTCCTTTTGGGGGAACGAAGCAATCTGGACTAGGTCGTGAAGGTTCCAACTACGGAATTGATGAGTATCTTGAGGTACATTCTTGGAATCAGCCATTCCTCCTCATACCATGCTATTTCTCAGGTGATGAGGCCGCTTGATAAGATGTGCAGAAATGTATGAAGAAACATCACAGAATTTTACATCCATGAACTGAGATCATTTAAATCTGGTGTTTTGATACATTTTCTCCTTGTATTGTTTCCACGATCCATGAATCCAAACTTAGTCGGATCTTTGTTGTGGCTAATGTTTTGGATGCAGCTGAAATACTTGTGCCTGGGCAACATCAAGCAACCCTTCATGTGCTGAACCTGGGAGGTGTTACTGGATTTCATGTTTCGGGGGAGACGTTTAAATTGCAGTATAATAACACGTGGTATAATAACGTGCATAACAAAATTGGTCGACTTGCCATGCTACGATTATCTTCTTCTCTCAGTTATTAGATGACAATCATTCACTTTCAGCAATGATGCAGCTCTCGAAAATTTCATGACGATCCTACTTGGGATTGACGCACCAGAAATTCCCTCGAAGGTGTTTAAATCTTGTTCTTAAACGAAGCCTTTGCACTGTCGCTTTATTTGACAGGGTTTGAGAATGAATTATGCTTCATCAGTGATATATGAATCTATGCTCCTTTGGGATTGTTGACCTGAATTGTACCGAAGGTTTCTGAATGTCATTTCGGCTGGAAGCTGACCATGGTAATAAATTATGTTCATGGCATTTGTGTTACGTCTAGTGCGTTTACTTGACACGGTGTATTGAATCTATATCGATTAATTTCTTTCAACCGGGTTTTCCGCACTAGATTACTAAGTAAAATTTTGCGATGACCTTTGAATTTTACTCAAACTGCCTACAGATCCTTCTTTCTATGTGTGTCACTCCTTGTGAGAACGATTAGCAGGAAGATAAAAAAAAAAGTAATTTCAATGAACGACGTCCAATGGATTCTGCGTAAATATGTTGGATCACACATTTCTACCACTTCTCTCTAAAATATCCTAAGTCCTACTGTTATGTCCTTACTGGGCTGCAATAGTTTGAGAATGTGATGAAACCTAAAAGCTGGAGTCACGAGCAAGTTAATAGCGAGTGCCTCCAAAGTGCAGGCCTTACATACACACTGGCTTCCTCATAAAACACTGGGGGTGGACCCATCTCTGGGTGTTGGCAATAGAGAGCCTGGTCGCCGTTGTTCATCATCTATTATTGCGATGCGACTCATGCGCACTGACTCACTGACAGCCAAGTCAGAAACTAGAAAGGCAGGAGTAGAGAAGAAGCCCTCTAAACCCTCTCCTCTCTCTGCTTGTGAATTTTATGCCTCTCAACTTAGAAATTAATTGAGCAGATCAATCGAAAATATTATTATCTTGCTGAAGCTAAAATTTACTCACACGTATCGCACACCACTGAATATTAGTAGAACGAACGAAAAGAGGAGAAACGTTTAAAATAATGCTGTGTAAGTGCTCTTTCAACTTCGTTCCACTGACCCAGGCAACTGCGGATCCAGCGTAGAATGTGTTCATAGTGACCATCTTCTGCGTGTAGTTGCTGGTTTATTCATGTTTCATTGATCATTCCTTTCGACTTGGCTCGTGTGTTTCAGTCGTTCTCTATTTTCGGTAGGTACTTACTTTTTCTCCTCCACCTTTGTTGCTGTGTTTCCAAGCAAGCGTTGGCTTGCTGCTTCGCAGTTTTCCAAGAGCTGGGTATACAGCGTAGTTTTAGGTTTTGGGGTTTTGGGGATAGTCGTGATAGTAGAGCTGGGGTGAGCTCGGTTGACTTGCAGTCTGTGGAGCTGTGGGGGCCAGTTAATAGTCTATTTTTGTTTGCGTGAGAGTTTCGGTGAGCAAGGGTTGCTTTCTGGCCTTGCTCTGGCGTTATATTTCTGTGGTTCACAGATAGTGGGGTGACATTCGAACCTTCGAAGTGGCAGAGGGTTTTCGGTGTGTTTGCTAGAGCTCTAGAAGCGAGGACGCGCCTTCTTTGTCAAGTTTTCGTCAGGTTTTTGTTGTCGCGCGTGCTCTTCTGCTCTCTGCCCCGCTACCAAGGATTAGGGAAATATATAACGCACACGGCAGCGACATAATTCCATTGATGTATTAAATTTAAGGTCGCTACTCGGTGGACTGGGAGCCTCAAAGATAGATGTTTAATTGCAGATTTATTTTTCTCTTTCAACTTTCAACTGGCAGATGACTGGCGGGCTGAATTTCTTACTCAACATAGGCCTGGATCTCGAGATTGATCCGATCTTAAGAATTAGAGAAAGATCACGAGCTGCATTGTGACGGAGAGGAAGCGCAATAATCGCACCATAAACGTTTACGACTTTCAATAGAATCAATGTAAAGTTGTTATAGTCTGTGATTTGTGACGGTGTTTTAAATCTTTTCAGTAATGGTGATCGCGTTCTTTTCTTCTTCGCAGTGTGCTGGAATAGGGCTGGTGGTGTAATTGCTATGATAGCTGGCAACGAATTCATGCTGGAGCCCAAGGCTGGATTTTGAAATTACAGTTTTGGACGGTAGAGATTGAGAGGGATGGGGCTAGAGCAGGGAGGATGGCAGCAACAGCCTACTACGAACAACGATATGGAGCGCTTGGCGAGCGTCATGAAAGCTATAGAACAGGCTTGTGCAGCACTTCAGGTACATTGTCGCCCATCGACTACAGATCTAGGTTAGGTTATAAGGTTACTGATTTTTAACGACATAATCAGGAAAGAATTGAAAGTTTCTCGTGGACCTAAGTAAGAAAAAATTGAGTTAAATTGAGGAGACTGGTAAAAAGAGTAATAAATCTGTTAGCGAGCTTCCTAAGCAATTTGTGGGGTGCCCTTGGCGCGAGGAGCCATTTGTCTTGCAATGCTGAGGCACCTGCCAGTTTTCTGCAGCTTTGTGTCTAGAACAAATACTTCGAGACTACATATCGCGAGAGATTATTGGTGTTGCTCAGAGGTTAAATAGGCGCTGAGTACATGGACTAGAATTATTTGAAAACCATTCAGTATCTTTTCAGACGGTAAATGGGGTCTATCAACGCTTTCAGAGATGAGACTCCTTTCCCTTAGTGCAAGGGCCGAGTCGTAGATACTATTCTGTCCTGGATGTACTCAGGGCATCTAATTATGGTAACGTTCTAGCTAGGGAATCATAGTTCTAGCTAGGGAATCGAAGTGAGGCAGCTGAATTGTTTAAGAAGTGTAAAAAGTTCGTGGATATGTGGAAGCAATGTGCTTGTCGCTAGTGTGGGAAAAACCCGTCCTTATTTCTAACTTTGATGATTTTCTAAATACTTCTCGCTCACATGAATCATAGCATGAGGACTCTCAGCAGCTTGAGCTTTGCTAAGTCTGAGAATTGATGGGAAAGCAGTCGATGTTCACTTTTAGAAGGTTTCATGGAACATATGAGTTGAATATTATTGATGGTGCCCTTGTGACTGATTCTCAGGATCCAAGTTCTAGAGCTGCTGCCGAGGCGACATTGCTTGCATTTCGAAAATCATCTCAACCAACACCAGCATGCCAATACATACTAGGTCTAGCGTTTTGTCCCAATCTGGAATTGGAATTCTGGTGTTGGCTAATTGCAATATCGGATAGATGTGGTATGCAGCTTCTCAAGATACACTTACCTAGATTGCTTATATTTGTACAGAACACTCGCAAATGGCAACAGCAAGGTTTCAAGCAGCAGCTACAATGCAGGAAGCTGCTATCCGGGAGTGGCCCTTACTCACAGCAGACGAGAGGAGCAACTTGCGAGCGTAATTTTCTACTCGTCTTATGAAATGTCCTTTTACATTATTATTATTATTATTATTATTATTATTATTATTATTCTCTTACCATCATAAAGTGTATGAACACAATGTTTCCACTTGAAATGCACTTGTGATTGAGCTGTAATATGTACTATTGACATGAGAAATTGAAGTTTTCGAATTGTTGTATCAGATATTGTCTACATTATGTGATGGCGAGAGCTGATGCTGCAGAAGCCTATGTTCAAATGAAGGTTTTGTCAGTGGCTGCTGTGCTGTTGAAAAGAGGCTGGTACGTAGCGACTTGCCATTGATGAGCATGTTCATGGCAAGGTTCACGCAGTATTTAGTTTCACACTTATGTCACACAACAGACTTGATTATAGAATCATCAATGAAAATGCCACTTGGGTATAATCAGATGTTATTGTTGTTTTCTGAGTTACTGAATCTCTAGTATGTGGCAATTTTATGGTAAATTTTGACGTGGAGTTTCAATGAAACCTTACTTCCGTTGCAAGAGTTGATGCATTCTCTTTGTCCAATTATTCCTGCTTTGAGGGGTTTGAGAGTATGAGTAGTTTAGTGGTACATCTTTGTGATTCAATTGTCGTTTTTTTGTTTATTTGGCAGGCGACTTGAGGTATGTACGTTGACTTGTAGTATGCTTATTTGTAATAGGAAGGTTTTGAGAAGACTCATACGTATGGTTTTCTTTTAAAACCACAGCCATTGATGGTCAAGTTTCGAAATCCTGAGCAGTAAAGTGTTCGTGGTGTCAGGTTGGAGTCTGTTGCTACGGAGAAGGAAGCGTTTTTTGCTGAGGTAACCGATGTTGCGTATATTTGTAGGTGATGTGCATTTTTGTCAAGCTGTAAGCTGTGACTTCATAAACGTCAGAATGCAACCCTTCGGTATTTGTTGGGTTGCTGAGACATGATGGCTTCTGCTCTACGTAGAAATGTCCACCTTGTTTCTCCATTCTTTACTCTTTATATTCGTGATTACACTCCTGTATCCTCGACTTCTCAGCTGCTTCTTTAGAAGTATAGTATAGTTTTTGATTCTTTCAAGAATGTATATCTATGTGTTGCTGTCTTACTTTCTCTTCTTCAACTTTCGTTGGTGTGTCGATTTTTCTGGCTTGTACGTGATATAAATCAAGTGATTTCTGTGCAGGTCAGGCAAGCTGTTTTAGGGGCACATGGGCCTGCTGCACAACGATCTGGTATAGCGTTACTAGAGGCGTTGGTTTCAGAGTTCGCTCCTTCCACTGCCAGCGCAATGGGCTTACCCGCAGAAGTGCACGAACATTGTCGGGCCTCTCTGGAACTAGATTATTTACATGTAAGAAACTTCTCCTTTTCCTTAATTCGGAACACCATTTCCAAATGTCATAAACTACTGAAAAGTGTGCATAATCTTCATTTTTAGTGCCTCAAATTGATGCTGTGGCTGCTATTATGGATTGTCGTTCTTTCGTTTGTGGGTAACATCTAGTCAGGATACTATTGATGAGTAAAAGTTGACTCTGGTGCTAAGGAGTGCTTTTTGTATGACAGGTATTCTACACGTGGGCTCAAGAAGCTGCAGTAACATCTGCCGAAAGGGTTCTACAAGGAGTTGGGGGTGCAATGGATATAAATGTCTGTGCATCAGCATTAAGGCTTATGTCTCAACTTTTAAACTGGGAATTCCAAGGCACAAATTGGGTTCGTAGTATCAACGGTTCCGTCGTCATGGGGAAAAGTAAAACGAATGCATTTATATCTTCTATAGGGCGAGACACAAATAGTTCCAATCGTCCTGGTGATCATGCGTCCTTGGTCCAGGTATGAATGTTGGAAATTAGTTCCTCGCTTTTTCTATATATTTGCAAGTTCCAAAGGATTTGTGATCTTGGCATTTTTGAAATTATTGTGATATCCTCTTTATACCAAAGGCACCTTCCAGTTATTTTCGGTGGTTAGGTCAGTTTCTGTAAATATTTTCGTTAGATGTTGTCTTACTCCTTGGTTCGAATGTCTACGCAGCCAGGGCCAGTTTGGCATGATGTTTTGTTGGAAGCTAATCGGGTGAATTGGATCTTGGAGCTTTATTCACATATTCGCCAAAGACAATTTGGTGGACCTTCATGGCTGGATTCACCTCTTGCGGTTTCCGCTCGCCAGCTCATTGTTCAGTTATGCTCCTTAAATGGGAGCATCTTTTCACCTGGTGAGTTGGATTGTCGCCTTGTAGGCATGACGTTTTATTTGTTGGTGGCTTATAGCTTTATCACAAGATGAGAGATGAAAGCTTTACTGGTTTATCAAAGTCAAGTGGATACTTTCGTACTGTGTTTTTACAGATGGGGGCGTAACACAAGAGCTTCATCTCCAACGTCTAATGACAGGAATTACGTCTTGGTTAGATCCACCTGAAGCTGTTGTCGGGGCTCTGTTAGCAGGTTCAACTCCTGAAAGGTGGGTGAGCTTTGACATGCATTTCCTTGTTTGTTTAGACAGTTGACTCTGGATTCAGCGGAGAAGAATATATCCTCTTCAGCATTATTGTGTTTGTGTTTTTTATGCGTATATTTATGAATTTTTTCGTGTTCTCGGCTGCAGTGAACTGTTGGATGGATGTCGGGCTCTTGTGGCTGTTGCCAGTGTAAATTCTCCATCGGCATTCGATCAACTTCTCAAACCTGTATCTAGGTGAGGGAAATTTATTAGATTGACTTCCTCGTTCTTGATTCAGAGTCAAGGCGTCCTGTCGTCATCTTTCTAAATTTTGATAGGGTAGAAGGTGGACTTCGATAGTTGCAAGCCCAGCCTTGTAGTTCAATTTATCTTCTAAATATCATATGTGTATGGCCTTGGAGGTTTTTATCTTATATCGTACTGGTTTTTTCGTATAATTATTCTTTGGCTCGTGAAGTTCCTTCATTTTCATGATCTTTTCGGCTTTTATTTTGTTCGACATGGATGTCATCCTCTCCTTCATATAAATATGTTGAGTTGCTTTTGTAAAACAGATCATCAGGGACTTTGAGCCTGTTAGCTTCCCTTACGCGAGAGGTTATCAAGGCCCGTGAGCAAAATGGTAAAGAAGAGGATACATGGGCTGTAGAAGCTCTCGATATTCTTTTAGATACCTGGACTGTTCTCCTACAAGTAAGCATCTTTCTAGTTGTGGTTAGGAGATCATATTTAATTTTATCATCAAATGCCTGGAGGTTCTTGACATGATTTTCTTGTGCATCTCCGTTGCTCAAATGCTTGTCGAATCATAAGCAAATTCTAGTTGTTCTTGGCGAGAGTTTTAAAAGAATTCTATGCTGCCTGATCATCGTTCCCTGTTCCTTAGGTTTTGCATCCCAAGCACGGTTTCTGTTTGTCCTGGATTCTGGAACTCTCCTGCCATTTGTGTTCTCCGCAAAATTGAAACTTTCTTATTATTCTAAACACATAATTAGAAGTGGATCGTTTAGAATACAAGTACTGCATTTGTACCCATTTCCACTGCATTTGTACCCATTTTTACCACAATGCAGACTTCTTGATTGCTACATCCTGCATTCAGCCTGCAGATTTCAGTAAGAGAATACCATTCCCCTCCACCGGTGTCGAGGCAGCTGCTGCAGTTTTCCAAGCTTACGTTGAAACTGAAGTGAGAGGTATTGTACTAAATTCCTGTTTTATGGTTTCTTGTTTGTCTTGGTTGGTTGTGACTTATTTGCTCTTGATTTCCTGCTACGGGTGATATTTTAAAGAGGACTATTAACTTGATTGTCTTTATAATTCTTCTAACCTTGTCTTGTATTCACAGCTGCTGCAGCGTCAGCAAATGATGAAGATGATGCTGCTGAACTACTCCGTGCTAGCATTGCAGGTGTTCAGCTTAATCATTCAACATAATAGAGACAAAGTATATAGAGTTGTATGAGTCATTGCAGGTGTTTAATTTAATTAGCTTTACGAATCTGCTAATTTCTCTTTTTTTTATTAGTGAACTGTAGAAGATGCATTTATTTAATTTCGTTCTTTTGTTGGTGTACTTAAGATTAAGCTCTTAAGTCCTGTTGTCAGTGATTAATAGAAAACTGAGGATGTAAGGGTGTTGCATGCAGCAAGAGACGAGCATTTGAGTGCGGTAGCATTGGTGGCTCGGGCAGCTCCTTTGTCAACTGTTCCATATCTTGCAATGCTTATCACTGAACGCTGCGCTTGGCTACATCAAGTACGTTAATCTCTTTGTTTAATATTTGTAGACTCTATCATTAGTCATTCGGTTGCTTATGTGCAAATTAATTAATTTTCATGCATTGTCAAAGAGTTTGTGAAGATTTCTCGACTTCCGTACTGCTATTGTTTCTTCTGTAGATGTTAATTATTCTTTTATGCGGTGTACCTCCTAGTTTTCTTGATAGAGCTGCATGGGAAAAATAATAGTGTGCAGGAGGAAGAAATGATCCTACAACAGTGTTGGAGGAGCTACATTGGCTTTTGTTAATGTCAGGACATGTTCTTGCGGATTGTGGGGATGGTGAAACACCTCTTGTAAGTTTTTTTGATGTAATGCTAATATATAACATCTTATAACTAGTCCTTAGCTTCTCTCTGCCTTTTTTTTTTTTTTTTTTTTTTTTTTTTTTCTTCTTCTTCTTCTTGTGTTATATTATGTTTTAATTACTACATATATTTATATGTTTGTTCCTGTTCTTGTCTGACCCTCTATACCAGCCTCTTGCTTTCAGAAGTCGCGATAAGAATTTTCTACGTGGTACTTTTGTATGTTCTTAAAAAGAAGATTTCTTGGACATTCATCTGCAGGTCCCAGAGTCCATATCAGCGCTGAGTGTGAGCACAGCAGAGGCTGCTAATCATCCAGCTGTGTTACTTTCTCGGTTGGCATCTGTGTCTTTTTCATTTTGGAATATGAATGAATTTCTCAGTGCTTTGTTTGAGCATGGTGTATGTTTTTGTCCTTCACTCTATTTACTTTTGCTTCTACAACGTTTCGTGTTTTTGAGGGCTGCTAAGTTTTTAAGTTGGTTGGTGCTTATGAGATGTCTTTTTGGCTCCAGATCCGTCATTGAATTAGCACGCCAGAGCCTGAATATAGCTTTTCGAACGGAGTTCTTCAGTCCACGTCTGATGGAGGTAGCAATAAGAGATGCGTTGCTTTTTATTCTCTCTGAATTTTCAACGCTTCAAATGTTGCTAGTCTACAGATGCGTAGGTGGAGCCTGTTTCTTGTGGTATGACCAATTTATCACAAGACAACAATACTCTCACTCTTACATGGCGCGGTTGCAGTTATTGTGTCAATGATGCAGTCTCAGTAGATATATTTCTAGAATAATCAAGTTTAGAGATTGTGCTAGTATATCTGGCCATTCACACTTCAGATTGTAGAGTCTCACTGTTTGGAACCGATAGTTTTAAATTTCGGGTTTGTAAAATGTTCTAGTATTGCTGGAGACATCTTGAGAAAATCTGATCCTGCTTAGCATAAGAAATAATTCGCATATTGCCAATTGTTAAGTTCAACATTCAAATAGTGTCGAGGATGACCTTTTTACTTCAGAAACATGTGAGACGGTTTTGCATTTTGCAAGTGTCCACGTTCATAATCATAATCTGGTGCAACCGAGTACAAATGATGTACAAATGGTTCTTAAGTAGTTGGATTATCGCTTGCAGGCTGTCGTGTGGTTTTTTGGGAGATGGGTGGACACATACTTAATGCCAGCCGACGCAGGGCGAGGACCCAACTCTACTCCTTCGAGCAACGAAGGCGACCAACAGCAGATGTCTGGCATAGCTGGTCCACAACTTCATCCTCTAGTCATGGCATTCGGAGAGGAAGGGGGCGGTAAAATTGTGCTGGATGTACTTGTAAGGGTAGCTGTAGCCGCGCTCACAGCGTGGCCTGGTGAACGAACATTGCAGGTATGTTTTTTGTTACACAATGTGGTTATGTTTATCCATATTTTGGCTGTATGGAGGGGGTTAAACCGGTTTACTTCAACTTTGACGATACCTCCTGCCTGGGCAATTTTTGAAGTTCAATGCGTTTTTTTCGTGTCAGGAACTTGCGGGATTCCAGCTCCTTCCGTCTTTGGTCCGGAGACGCAACATTTGTGTTCATTTAGTCACTCTGGTGGGTTTTATCAATCATATTGTATTCCTGAATGGGACTGCCTGTGTCGCATATTTTAGCAAATGTTCAGTAGTTGTGGTTTCTTAACAGAAAGAAAGTCGTGAATATGTTCGATCTCAATGTCATTCTTACCATGTTATTGGATGACTTGCTACATTTTGCCAGTAAGGGGTCCTTGGCTTTTCAACTGCCAGATATTAAAATTGTATCAGCCTATGAGTGAGTTAGGATTATGAAGTTTAAAACGAAGCGATTCATGTGCAGGAACCTTGGCAGGAGTTGGCTCAGGCTTTTGCATACCAACAACCTCCTCTTTCACTGCTTGCGTCTCCAATTCAGGTTAGAATAAACGCTATTTATAATGGTTTTTTAGCAGTTTGTCCATGGAGCTGCTTCTTGCACCAAATCAAGTTAAGTATGCGAACGAATGCTAGACTTTTTCATTTTACTAATGACTCAATTAATCTGGAGTCATCTGTAGTGCGGCGAGTTTTTGCATGATATGGAAACAATTTGCATTTTTTTTTGGTGATGCAGCGTGCATTGTCAGAGGCCCTCTGTCGATCAGCTGCTGGTATGGGCAGCGGCGATGCAACCAATCAGTAAGTGAATGTGGAATTTCTCCACCTTAATCAAAAAAATATATTTATATTCTAATTTCTGGTTTGCATTATGTGAACGTGGAACTTATTCCTCTTCTTCTTCAGCATATATATTTTCTCTATTTCTTTCTTGGTATCGGAATACTTATTACTGTTCTGAATTCAAACATCCGCAATCGTAGAATATTATATAATTCCGCGGTTTGAAAACTTCTCTTGTTCTGGTGGGTTACATGGTCATTTATAAGTGTAGTTCTTTTGTGCAGGTACGTCAGGGATTTGTTGGGTCCAATAACCAATACTTTGTCATCTCTTTCAAAACATGATGATCTGCAAGCTTTTGCACAGCAGGCTGATGTCATCATGCAGGTGAGAGATGTTCACATATTTGTATTTGACTATTTCGTTCTAGTGTATCTTGTCCTGTTGTTTGTAGTGGAGAATTCATCCTGCAAATGTTGAATGAAAGTCCTCATGTTTGTCACAAGAACCAGAAGGATAGGTTTGCTGCATTGAATTCAATAGATAGTCTTGATGGAGAATTTCTGTCGATCCCATCAATCTTGTTTATGGTATGAAAATAGTTTGGACAGAGAGACCGGATAGCTTCTGCCTTGTGGTTGATTGCAGGCTTGTTCTTGGGATTGAGTTGTATGAAGAAGCATTCAATAATTGTCCTGCTGTTCCATTAAGGGATAGAGCGACGGATAGATTTAATGTGGAATCTGCTGTGATATCTCGTGATTACCGTGGTCTATAAAATCTGGTGAAACCAGTGTAGTGTTCTGTGGGCTGAAGATTCGCTCAGTCTTTAGTCTCTCTCTAGCTATTTAGTTATAATTTAAATCCGTTGATGTTCTAAACATTATCTCATGTGTAATTATAGGTGAGTTGTCTAATTGAAAGATTAAGAGGGGCAGCAAGAGCTACATTGCCACGAAGTCAAAAAGCAATTTTCGATGTAGGGGCTGCAGTTATGGAGCCATTGTTGGTATTGGTGCAAACCTACAAACACCAGGTATGGGAACTTGGGACGAACCTGAAGAGTCTAAAATAAGAGGAACTTTTCGCAGATAGTTTCCAATTGACGTATCTATTATGGTTACTGTAATGTATTCGTTGAATATGGGTATCATGCTAATGCAGACAAGAAATCTGAATGCTGATTGCGATATGCTTTGTGTGTTTAATGGAAAGCTGATGACATTGTGTAGTTTACTAGAATGATGTCTACAGCAGAGATGTTTCATGACGGGTAATTGTGATTATTAGTAGAATATTGTTGTCAGGAACCTCGCACTTATTATTGATTCTTTCATGCCACTTCAAATTATCCTATGGGCTTGCGATACGTTGAATTGTGAAAACGCCTGAAGGATATCTCACGTCTCTTAACTATATCCACATGTGGGAGTGGTGCAGTCTTCTGTGATCTACTTGGTGCTCAAGTATGTCGTCGATTGGGTGGACGGTCAAGTAGCATTTCTGGAGGCTAAGGACACAGCCATCCTTTTCAGCTTTTGTGTACGGCTGCTTGAGATATATTCTGCTCATAATATTGGGAAAGTATCTATAAGCGCGTCAACGAACTTGTTGAGTGAGAGCCAAACTGAAAAGTACAAGGACCTGCGGGCTTTACTTCAGCTCTTGACCAATTTGAGCTCGAAGGACCTTGTGAGTGTGTTGCACCGTTATTTAGCGAGTTGGTTCTCTGTTTTGCAGGAGTATTTTTGTATCCATTCTGTGCTTTTTGTTGTTTTTTCTCTTTGTAGCATGCACATATGTTACTTACTTTCCTCTTAATGCCGCAGATTGATTTCGCGTGTGATGTCAATGGCGAAGTAGAAAATCCTGATGTTGCACAAGTGAGTAAAACATTTGGTCTTAACATTTCTTGTAGCTCCATCGCAACAAGTAGGCTTCTCATGCTCAGCATCCTCTGTCACTAGTCCTGGATTGTTTATTTTAACATAGTCCTGTTAGAGTCTTATTTTTCTTTTGTTTGCCAGGAGCTAACCTTTGACAATAGATTTTCGAAGGACATTGATATGGAGCTAAGCAAGGGTTTTAATATTTGTTTTTATTTCTTAAACCTTTGTTTTGATCACTTATTTAATTTATGGCAGGTTGTTTACTTGGGTTTGCATATTATTACACCACTTATGACCATTGATCTTCTCAAATACCCGAAATTGTGCCGCCAGGTTCGTATTCGGAACATTCGTTGTTCGAGTTGAATATAGCTTCCGTTTCTTAGATGCTTTGAGAAATGACATTTCTGTTCTTCAGTTGTACGTGATTCACTTCTGGATGCCTTGCTATAATCTCTGGCGATGTGAAGTTTGTTCTTCAAACCAGTAGTAGCAGATTTTGATTTCATCTTCATTTCTGATGAGGCAATTTTGTGTCGTGTTCCAGTATTTCACTTTATTGGCTCACATGTTGGAAGTTTATCCTGAGAAAGTCGCAAAGCTATCATCTGAAGGGTTTTCCAGGATTGCGAGTACTCTGGACTTTGGTTTGCGGCATCAGGTATATCCCATAAACCATTATCTGGAAAATAGTATTATTAGAGGATTTCATTTCTCGAGAGCTTGTTGGATACTATTGGAACTAGAAGTGCTGTACGCTTGAATGTGATCTAGAACTTCTTCGAGTTTTAGGAGTCATGCAATACTAGTCTACTTGTTAATCAATATTTACTCTTGCAGGACGTGGAGGTTGTGAGCATGTCGTTCACAGCATTGAATGCTGTAGCATTTTATCATTATCAGGCAATTTGTAGAGGTCAAGAGGGTCTTGGTGTACATGCACTTAGTATCCAAAACGCTCATGGAGTGGTGAAGGAAGGAGTGTTAGATCATTTTCTCAGATCAGTCATCCAATTCCTTCTGTTTGATGACTACAGGTAATTAGACTTGAGCAATCTTTCTGTTGTCTCTCGTATAGCTGTTTGTAGGAGACTAAATTCTTTGTTTTTCAATATGGAGACAAACAACCAGAAAATTTTAGGGACCTGAGTCATCACTGAAGAGCCAGATTGTCCGTCCTCAATTCTTCATGGTCTTCTCTGCTCGACTTCCTGATTTGATAATTTTCTGCTGCTTCCTCTGCTACCAGTTTGACCCTACTTGAAACTTTCTCTCTAAATCCAACCTACGATTCACTTTCACCTAATAGTAATGAGATCCCTAGTCCTGTAATGCGTGTTGTTCATTTGTCAGTAAGTCTGATGGCTCTGTACTTGGGTGTTCAAATACTTGCAGTAATGAGCTTGTGGAGCCAGCCGCAGATGCTCTTTTGCCCCTTGTCTTGTGCAATACTGCTCTGTATCAGGTAATCATTCCAAGTACAGGCTTATGGGTAGCTGTTTCATCCTCTAACATTCTTTTTCCACTGTACCGATGTTTGAACAATTTCGTTATTTCTCCTTGTACTTTCTCTATACGCATTGAATGAAGTTGACACGTTGGTCACATATGGTTTGAAACAGAGATTAGCACTGGAACTGCTTGAGGGACAGAATAACGCGCTTTTGCAAAGTCGGCTTGCCACAGCTTTCCACGTCCTTTTAAACGCAAATCAAGTGACATCCTCACTGGATCGTCAGAACCGTCGAAAATTTAGGGAGAACCTGTATTCATTTTTGTCTGATGTGCGTGGATTCTTACGGACCAGGTGATTGGCGTGTACAATCAAGGGCGCCTGAGCAGGCTTTCTTTATTCTTTTTGTAGCTACTGCACTTGGGGTCATACTTATTCAGAACTTCTGAGCCAATAAAACTTGTACACTACATGAGACGAGCAGAGGATATGTAAGTGTGAGGTTTTGGTTTTGATCCTTATATGTGGATACCGTAGAATCTGACTAGATCAATGTGTTGAATCATACCAAGCTCTGTGTTGTGTGAACACGTGTGTCCAATTATCACAGTTGGAAATGTATTAGTGGAGATTGCTCAAAAGATTAATGAAAATCAGTTTTGTTTATTTTCCAATACCGTACATATGAGCTGGACCCGTCCATGTAGCAGTTATTGTTACGTTCAGGATTATCATGCTCGAGTGCTTCTGAGTTGTTGATTTGTTTGCATCAAACCTTGTCTGTCTTGCTGCTATGGGACAGTTTCTAGAAATTTGGGTTGACATATGGTTAATGCATATGAAAATATAATTGGCGAACGTAAGTACAGCATGTATCCTGATGGTATGTTCGATGAAATCGGAAGTGGCTTGATAAGTAATCAGTTAAAAATATACTCGAGCCAACTTGCACTTCAATCGAAACACATAATCCAAAACATTCTCTCTACGACATCTGGTTTCATCAAGCACGGTGACAATGTCGACCTTGGCTCATTTGGGCACCAATAGCTGATAATATATATGGAGAATTGATATTTCCACCGAGTTGTGGTTTTGTGACCTTTTGCATTTCAGCAGCAGCTTTACTTGGGCGTTTTGGAAGAATAATCTGTGCTCTCTTTAGACCTGTGCCCAGTGAGTTGAGTTGTTGTGACTTTGTGTACATGTGTCGGACTTTTCTGCCTGAAACAATCTCTATGTTGGATCCCACTGCCGACAAAGACAAAGGGCCACCGAAAACGATCTCCATGTTGGATCTCACGACTATGTTGGATCCCATTGCGGACAAAGATAATGGGCCGCACCATTGGGACAACTGCGGTGTGTGGGTGCAACACAATGCTGGGTGGAAATAGTAAAACTCTCGATGGAAATATCAATTTCCTATATATGAAATGGAGCATATCTGTGGCAGTAATTGCAGCAGTATTAGATATGAGGACACAACGATCGGAGTACTTGGAATCGACCAGATCTCATAACATGTGACTGAAAGGAACTGAACGTAAAACTCTCCCATAAGCACTCCGCGGATCGGTGGACGAGGCTGTTTCTGCTCGAGGTTTGCCTTTGGAGCTAAGAGCAGAACCGACGGCATGGATGTCCAACTGCGATGCTAGACTGCAGCAGCTCCCTAGAAAGTACATCCTTGATTCTATCTCTCTCGACCTCTGCCAAATCACATGGTTAATTTGACAGACGAGTTCGATTATGAACAAGTGTTTCTGAAAATGAACATCCTCAACCAGGTCACACGAAAAGATAATAAGAATGTTCTGATCGATGGTGGTTCAAGATGTCTAGTAGATCCACAAAAGCTTTTTTGTCTGCAAATCCATGTTCTCATTACTCTTGCTGATAATTCTGGTCCATTTGGCTGGGGCGAACTTCTGGCTTCTTCATCGTCTACTACTTGAGGAGTTCGAGGAGGTGAAAACTAGACCAGGCTCGCTTCCCATCCGCACAGCTTTGGCAGTAGGCAAGCTTCCTGCTCACTGTTCCGTCTTTGTGATGTGGAAAACCAACTTATTCTTCACAGGGTCCTAAGCTTGGCAGCTGATATGAGAAGTGATAGACCAGTTGTGAAGAGGGTATTATAGGCTGGTGTGTGTATCATCTCCTCCTTTTTAAAATGGATCTTAACAATTGCCTCAATCAATGTCCTTAAGGCACATTCACCATTTCAGCCGTCACAATGCAGGTAAAATATAAAGTCCATACTTATGCAGTCATATTAATAAAAGAAATTGTTTTTTTAGTTCGAATCTGGTAGGATTGCCTGGCTTTAGTATGCTTGCATCACGGGCAGGTCAAGAAGTTTTGGACTCTATTACAAATGGAATTGGGCCTGCAATTTGAAATTCGAGCATTACACTGGGATTGAAAAGAGTGATTATTGTAGAAACTTTAAAGAGTGCATGAAGAAGATGTGATAAGTGTCCTAATCCAGAGTTTGGTGCAAGAACATCTTGTATTATTTGGAAAGAAGGAATATAGATACAATTGCTAAGACTTTGTTAAAGTTAAGAATTTTTTGTTAAAGATTGATCATGTAGGAAGATCATGATATCTATTCACAAAATTGGTTTTTAATAATTATTAATACTTATTCACAAAATATTTTTAAAATACCAATTTTTTGAATAGATATTAATAATTATTAATAAACCAATTTTATGGATAGATATTAATAATTATTAGTAATTTTTTTTAATAATACTATTCTAAATTTTATAATAATATTATTTTAATTTTTTTTAATAATTTTTTTTAATAATTTTTTGACTTCTAATTTTTAATAAAATATTAGAATTTAATCTTTAATTAATTTTTCAATATATAATTTAAAATATTTCTATCAAAAAAATATATTTTATACTAAGGATGAAAAAATTAATTAATTCTATAATTTTTTGAAGAATTATTATTTGGAATTCATACAAAAATCCCTTGTTTAAAAGATTTTTGAATTATACTTAATAAATAAAAAATAATAATAAAAGTTTAGTCATCTATATTTTATTAATAATGGTGCTTTTAAAAGTTATACATTGCTTAAATATGACTTATTCTTAAAATATTGAATAGAATATACTCTATTTAAAATTTTAAATATACAAAATTTAAATTTTATTTATAAAAATAAATTTTAATTTAAAAAATCATTTCATAAGATATAACTAAAAAATATATTATCTGAGATTTTATTTAAAATATTTATGTTAAAAAAATTATTAAGAAATATCTTATCAAGAAATATTCTTATAAAATATAATTTAGATATTTTTCCAGTGATTATTTCTACTTGTATTAATTAGATTAGTTTTTAATTAGATATATATTATTATTATTTTTCTTATAATAATATTATTGATATTTTATTTTAAAAAAATCCTTCTATATTCTATAAACAAGATAATTATTTGGACAAATGATATTTTTATCTATAAATTTGGCATTGTTGATTGGTGCAATATTAAAGATAATATGATTGTTGATATCTTGTAAATTAATAAGATGTTGATTATAAACTACAATGTTATTAATTTAATCTTTATGTATAATAAAACTTAACAAATTATTTCCTAGATTGTTTTTAAAATAGATAGATTTTTATTTCTTCTATTTAATAAAAAATTATTGTTAAAAAAACTTTTCTTGCATTTAGAAATAAATTTTTATAAAAAATCTGTTATAATTATTACATTTTTATATAAATTATATTATCAAAGATGTATTATGTGTTCTAATTAGAATTTAATTAATAATAAAGTAATAGTTTTTTTTGGATTTTAAATTTTTAAATTTTCTAATAATATTGTTAACACTATATATATATATATATATATATATATAAGATATTTTCAATAATCTTCATATTAAAAGTCTTTTAAAAAATTTAAATTTAAAATTTTTTAAAATATTATTTAAGTATTATTATTTTTTTAATAATATTCTTATCTTATTTTTTCTTTCTAAATAAACATCCTCTTTATTTATTTATTTTGATAAAAAATATTTATAGTAGATTATTATGAACAATTTTTTAAAAAAAATATAAGATCAAATTATTTTGCAGTTATTGTCATATTATGAAGAATTATAAATTTAATGAATAGAAGTAAGACAAAAATTCAGTATTAGTCAAAAAATAAATAATAAATAATTAAAAAAGATAGTCTAAATTTTATGTACTTTAATTAAAAAGCTTAAAAAATATATTTGTTTTTTTAACATTATAAATATTTAATTTTTTGTCAAAGTTTTTAATAATAACAAAAAAAATTATACTAAAGAAAGAGATATATTAAACCATAAATTTATTTTATTGTTTAACTTTTAAATTTTCTTATAAAAAATTTAATTTTTTTTAAAATAATAAGATGAATTTTTTATATTTTAAAGTAGAAACCAACAAGGACTTGAATTATCTACATAAATATACAAATAATACCAAAAAAGATGAGTTAGAGCTCCAAGAGATGCATTGTTGAGATTAAAGAATTCTTCAACCTTAATTCTAATATATACCCTTGTTTAGGAAGTTTCTTGAGTGGCTTCCATCAAACTAGAAAGCTTTTTGAATAGCTTTTATTAATTTGGAAGCTTCTCAAATTACTTCCACTAACTAAGAAGCTTCTCAAACAACTTCTATTGATTAAAAAATCTCTAAAATATTCTAAAAGTTTCTGTAAATTTTTGAAGTATATGTCCCTAATATCACCTCCTTTTTTAGCAACAAGTTCTAAAAGGAGCTCATGCCTTTGAGAATCTTCATATATATGTAAAAAATCAAAAATATATTGTACCAATAAAGCTATGTATTTTGATCTCCATTGTCGGGGTAGAGAGAATTTGCCTTAAGAAAGCGCTGGGCTTCTAGCTGTCACTAATTTCTCAATCAAGCTTCAAAAATGAGGAAAACTCAAAGCTTATATATATATATTTTTTCTTTTTGAGAAATTACATCAAATACATAAGCCTCAAGTAACTAACAACATCCAAAGTATGATAAAATCTTCTAAAACCTTATATATCTTTATGTGGAAATTTTCCCAAACTTCAACATCTCATATCTCCTGATCCGACCGTCCAAACATAGTAAAATTTTACATGAAGTACTGAAAAATTCTTATCAACCTCTACAACAATTTTCAACTGCAAATTCATTGCGGATCTTGAGATATCTTGAAAACCCTAACAGTCATTTCAAACCCTTGTCTTTATACACCCACATACAAATTTCTTCATATCTCACAAACTATAAGCTCAAATTCCATGAAATTTGTATATACAGCTTTTTAACACAAAATATCACATTCTCCAAGAAGTTTGAGCCAAAATTTTGTCTGAAAACTCAAGTTATGGCCCAAAGCATAACTATTAACAACACAGTGTGCTTACTGCCTTGGAATTGGATGCGCTGTCTTCAACTCTTCATATCTCCTTCATCTAAACTCAAAACTTAAGAATTCCTTCATAACAGACGTAGATCTTAAAATCACCTTTCCAACCGCACCATCCGATCTCCAAAAGCCTCCGTACAACTCCGCAAAATCCCAAAAGAGTGACAGTATGTATGAAATCCACTCTTTAACTTTGAACAAGTATAACTTCTTCACCCTAACTCCAAATCGCCTAAAATTTCCTCTCAAACTATACCCAAAACCCTAAAATTTACAACCCTACCTCTGAAATTGCAAATCCCCCTTTTGAAGTCGCCGAAAACCCCTGTTAAGGTCGCGGGCAGCCTCCTCAAAGCCCATTGGGCATGGTATTCGACCAATAGGGATGAAGTTCCCTATTCCTTGCCTTCATCCGACCATGGCTTGATTTCATCCCTCCCAATTAGCCTCTTACTAGCTTAAATTTTCATCCTTAAGTCCCCACCTTCTCTCAAGGCTTCATACTAAACATTTAGATCTTATAATTTTAAATATCATAACTAAAATAAGTAAAATAAAATAAAATAAAGTTTCTTCTATCAACCATTTTCAATTCAACTTACTAACCATTCTAACACACATCTAGATTCATAAACATATAATATATTTTAACTAATTTTTACATACTGTAAGTAATTACAGTACGACACCGTTCTTGGATAATAGGTTCTACTCATCCTTGAAGAAATCTCCTATGGCCTTGAGCTAGTACCTCTATTATTGAAATATTTCATTCAAAGATCTAAACTTGACTATAGCCTTCAAAGTATCTTACAAATAAGATTATTAACTTTCTAAATTCAAATAATATCACTAAAGATCAAGCATTGAAATTGAGACTTGTATAATTAGATGTTGTTTTAATGACTCCAACCGTGGTGGTACTTAGCGTTGAAATGTATTGTCCTCATTTTACTCAATTGAAGGTTGTAAAAATTGTATTGGATCACTCAAAGCTTGCATAGCAAGTGGATCTTTTGAATCTTATTTTATTAAATCTTTTAGTATTTAAAGATTTGATATGGTGACTAACTTACTTCTACAACTCTATTCTATCTTGGAATAGATGATCGCATACTAATGAAGGCTTTGATTTGACTCTCTCTTTCTTATAGGTATTTCTCAAATCCAATCTTCACCAAGAAGCTATCATCAAACTCATTTGGATTTGTGGAGATAGAATTGATGAAATTCTTATATCTTTTAAAGCACATTGGTGAGATTTATATCTGATTTCTATATATATTTATTGATACTATAGTTGCACTAATGAACAAGATATTTTGATTTGTTCCACTTTTATCATGAATCAAATATCTTTTTGACTTTATATTTTTTATGATTTTTTATTTTGATATTAGGTGGCAATTATTATACTCTTTTTAAAGTATACAACTCTCTATAAGGTTCTAAAAGAAAGACATGGAAAATTAGATATACCTTCATAAAAAATTATAGTTCTAAGTAATATGCCACTAGATTAATTTACTTTTGGATGAAAAATGGTCCTAATCTCGCATAGTTTAACTTATTGCATGGCCACTTAATCTTAATATTTTGTCAAAGAAGCCATATTTTATCTCTAATATAAAAAATAAACAATTGATTCCTAAATTTATCTATAGATGCTTTATAAGTATCTTGAGTTACTTACAATTAAAGCTTTAAGGTTGTTTGGTATTGCGACAGATGCTTTATAAATCCTTCAGCTGCTAGATTGTTATTCTTTAATGTATTCTATAAATCAAACTTTGGATGATATCCATAGTTAGAATAAAATGGTGTTTGCTAAGTTGATGCATGAACAATATTATTATATATAAATTTTATTAACAATAGATATGAGATCCAATCATCTTATTGATAGTTGATACTACATCATAAATATTGCTCCAAAACTTGATTAACTTATTTTATTTGGCCGTTAGTTTGAGGATAGAAAGCCAAAGAAAGTTTAATGTTCACTTTTAATATTTAAAAGAAATATTTTAAAAACTTAGATACAAATTGGAATCCTCAATCGGATACAATATCATCTAATATATAATGATATTAATATATATATTATAAAAAAAAGCCTTATCGTTTCTTCACTAGAAATAGTCTTCTTATAAGGAATAAAATGATCTATCTTTGTGAGTCAATCAACCACCACAAGGATGCTATCTAATAAATTAGATAGTAATTGATTCATAATGAAATCCATTGAAATAGAAGACTATGACCATCTTCAAATAAGCAAGGGCTATAAGAATCCATAAAGATGATGTTGAGGATTCTTTAACCTTAAACAAATGTTATAAGAGAACACAAAGTCTTTTGTAACCTTCCATATTTGAGGCCAATAAAAATCTTAAAAAATAAGTTTCAAAGTCTTGTTAAATCTAAAATGACTCATAGTTGGAAAGTGATAGCAAAATTAAAGAAAGCATAGTCATGTTGGTTTTTCTGGGATATATATACATTCTTTAAAATATAGAAGGTCTTCCTCAAGCTTGAACTTGTCAGTATTTTTATTGAGGCAATGCTTGATATGAAAGGCCAAAGCATCATCAGTGGTTGGAACATGCACCTTATCAAGGAAATTAAAATCAATAGGTGCCAATATAATAGTGCCACAAAGGTGAAATTGTTCCAACTTCAACAAAATTACATATTATTGATCAAATCCTATCTCTTTTTTCCTTGGTATAAGATATGAACTCTTTGATAAAGCATTAGATAATCCTTATTACTTCCCAAGTTGATAAGTGATAACAAAATTAAATTGAGATAATGACATATTCCATCAAATTTGACAATGATTAAGAATCTAACCTGGCATAAAGTATTCTAAATTCTTATAATTTATATATATAGTTATAAGATGCATTATTCTTTTGAAAAAATGATGTCATTCTTTAAAAGAATCTACAATAGCAAAAAAAAATTTATTACAGATTTTATAATTAATTTTTGCAACAAAAAACTTTTGAGAATAAAATGCAACAAGATGGAGTTTATTGTCCATATCCATTTGTGAAAGTATGGCTCTAAGTGTAAAATCCAAAGCATTGATCTCCATATAGAATGCCTTTGTAAAATTTGGATATATCAAGATTGGAGCTATGGTGAACGTTGTCTTGAAATCTTAGAATGTCTTCTTCACTTGAGGCCTCCATTTCAACTTATCTTTGTATATCAATCAAGTAAAAAGAGAGGTAACTTAAGAATAATTTTTGATAAAGATCCAATAAAAATTGGCAAATTCAAGAAAATATTATATATCTCATACAATCTTTGAAATAATCTATTATATAACCGCCTCTATTTTCTTAGGATCCATTATCAAATCCTCAATAGATATAATGTATCTCAAAAATTCCATCTTTGGTTGATGAAATGCACATTTTTTTAGCTTAACATACAAACTTGTATTTCATAGCTTTTGTAATATCAATTTTATATGCTCTTCATATTCCTTTAGATTTTTTGAGTAGCTCAAAATATCATCAAGATAAATCATTATAAACTTATCTATATGTTCTTAAAAGATGTCATTCATTAAATGGTGAAAGATAGTAGGTGTATTTATTAATCCAAAAGGCATGACATTATATTCAAAATGCCCATATCTTATTTAAAATGTGGTCTTCTATTTGTCTCCTTCTTTGATTTGTACCAAGTTATATGCTCTATAAAGATCTATCTTAATAGATCTTGGCTTAGCCGAGTTATTCCAAAAGTCTTGAGATTAATAATAGAAGATAATGATTCTTCACTTTTATCTTATTCAATGTCTAATAATCAACGCACATATGCAAGGAACCATCATTTTTCTTCACAAAGCATATATGTGCACTTGTTGGAGACATTGAATACCTAATAAAGTTCTTTGCAAGGTTTTTATCAATATAATCTTTCAATACCAAAAGCTCATTTTGAAAAATGTTATTAATTAGGCTAAAAGATGATTGCATTCCTTCTTGAAGATCTATGGTACAATCATATGGTTGATGCTTTAATAATATATCAGCATTTTTTTTCTAATTAATATCTTAAAATTTGTTATATTGCTTTGGAATAATTGTCGATGAAGTTGTATCTTTTTTAATTAGAGTCACATAAATCACAAATAGTGTATTTTCTTTGGCTGCTCTTACTTCAAGAAATAAAGGCTTATCAATTTGTAACTTTTTATAAAGTTTTTTTTATAGGAATTTTAATTAAAAATATTATTTTTTATAACTTATAATCTAAAAATAGATTATATTTTTTCAACCAAGAAAATCCAAGAATAATAGGATCTGAAGGAATTCTAATATCATTAAACACAATTTGGCTACTATAGTCTTGAAATGCTACTTCTATAAGTGTTTTTTTATAGATGATACTATCAAAAGATAAAGATCATCCATCTATTACTTTTATATGAACATGTTTGGATTTCTATATTAGAAGAATTTTATGAAGCTTAGCAAATGACTCATTTAAAAAACAAGCTAATACCCTTGAATCCAACAATGTGATTACTAAAAGCTTCTAAAGACCAAAATATAAAAAAATTGTAAAACAACAAGTAAGCTAAGTAGAAAGAGAGGAACCTAAATAGTTTTGTGATGTTAAATTGTTTAGCCGGATGGTCCATACTATGGCTGAATATCTTTGTTTTATTGAACAATTATATCTCTAGTTTTGATGATGCATTGATTTTATTTTTTTAGTGATATGGATCCGGAAGCGATAATAATAAATCTTTTATATTATCTTTTAATTTCTAATATAATTGATTTATCAAGGCTTTTTTATTCCAATTGATGTCATATGCTAGTTGCCTAAAATTGGATGCATAGATTGATGTAAAGTGTGCCTCTTGTTGCAATGCTCGGATCTTAGCTATTGTCCAATAAGCCTTTTCATATTTTCCAAATACTTTTGCAAATGCTTCTATGAAAGCTTCAAAGTTGCTTAAAATTAATAATCTCTTATCATAAATAAGGTATCAACCAATCCAACTTTTGATTCTTTTGTTGGATAAGTATCAGATTGTAAAGCCATTATCAATCGAATTTGGTTGATAAATCCTTGAAACTTCAAATGTGTATCATCATATTTCTTCAAAAAATTAATTTGAAGCTCTTCACATTATTGAACATGTGCATGTCTTTGGCACAACATAGATAATAGTGCGTCTTGAAGCATAGAAGTTAGAGGCAGGTGTAGTTTAAATTGTGATACTCCAAATATTGTGTTATTATGAAGTTTTGCAACAACTTCTTCAATTTATATAATTTTAGTAGATAAAGTAATAAAAGCACTTATGATGGTATTTAATTTGGACTCAAAAGATTTGATTATACTAATATCTTGACTTCCAACCATTCTAAAAGAAAATATATATATATATATATATATATATATATATATATATATAAAAAGACAATATTAGTTTAGAAGAGGATAATTTATAATTTCTAAAATGCCTGAAGACTTTTAAAGAGAGAGGTGATCCATTCTCTCATAAGAAGAATAAAACTCTATTATTGTAATGAAAGAAATATCAATATAAAGGAGAGTAATTTGCAACCTCTAAAACGCTAGTATACCTTGAAGAAGAGGGATAATCTACTCTCTAACAAGAAGGATCCAACTTTGATATTTTAGATGAGTACAATCTTAACAAATTGTTAAAGATGCAAGAATATAAAACAAAAGACTAGAATCAGAAAGAGATTTCAAGGAGAAACCAATAAGGACTTGAATTATCTAAATGAGTATATGAATAACACCAAAAAATGTGAGCTAGAACTCTAAAAGGTACGCTGTTAAGACTAAAGAATTCTTCAGCCTCGACTCCAATATATATCTTTATCTAGGAAGCTTTTCAAATAGCTTCAACCAACTTAAAAGCTTCTCAAGTAGCTTCTATCAATTTAAAAGCTTCTTGAGCTACTTCCACCAACTACGAAGCTTCTCAAGTAACTTCCACTAACTAAGAAACCTCTAGAATGTCATAGAAGGTTTTATGAACTTCCAAAATATATGTCTCTATATATATATATATATATATATATATATATTTGTGATATATTTTGAAGAATATTTTTATAATACAAGAAATAAGTATATAGGCTAAAACTTCTAATTAATCTTTTTTACTTTTAAAACTATATTTTTCAAAAGTATATGATAAGGTAATTTAAAACTTTATCTTTAAAATAATGAAAAGAATAGATTTCTACTTTCATTTTATTTATATGGTATAATTACTATTTGTTGAAGCAAAGGTATTAGCATATATTAATATTACTTTAATAATTTTTTTAATTTAAAAAAATATAAAATACTATATTTAGTATAAATATCTCAATACAAGACATAGACCAATTTTTAATTGATTCAATTAAATAAACTTGAATATTGGTATATAATAAAAAATAATATAGTTGATAGAGTTGTTATTATAATAAATAATCTCTTCTTTTCTTCTTATTATTTTATATTAATATAGGTTGATTTTCAAAAAGTACTAAGTAAAATAAAAAAAAATTCTATAGAAAACTTCTTAAATCTTAATTTGTACCAAAATAGCCTAAAAATTTATAACAAATTCATTTAGCAAGACAAACTAGATCTACTAAATCTTGAAGAAATGTTAGTAATATTAGTTTTTAAATAGATTTTATAAACCTTATATCTAAGTAAATATTATCTTTAAACTTTTTTAGGTCATTAATTCATATTGATAATTCTTAAAACTACTAATAAATTAGGATTTAAACTTTAAATAGGCCTTGATTCCAAATTATAAATAAAATTTTAAGATATTACTACAAATAGGCCGTATTTGATTTAAAGTAGTGAAATAATTAAAGACTAAAATTTTATCATCTTTTTCAATAATATGGAACAAATTCATATAGTAAATGTATAATTCTTTTTTATACACATTCATATCAATCCCTCCAAGGTAACTAAAATGTAACAAAGATAATTTATTTAGAAATAAAATATAACAAAATAAAGACATACATAATTTATAATTAAAATATTCTAATATTAAATTCAATAAACATAAAAAATAGCTTAAAAGTATTATCTACACTTAAAATTTTTTTTTATAGAAATTGAATAGTTAGATTAAGAATTATTGAACTCTAAAGTTCAAAAAGAAATAAATCCTTATGGATGAATAAACTATTGCAGGTTATTATTGCAATTTGAGCCTTTTGTACAAACTAAAGGGATTTTTTAGGAGCTAAGATTTTATAAAGGTGGAAAAATGGATATATAAAATTATAATAAAACTTTGATATAAAGATGGAATTTTGGAAGAAAATTATGGATTTTTCTTGAAAGTTATTGGCAATCTAACTTGTCATCAATTGGTTAATTGAGAATTTATATAAAAAAAAATCTTAAAGATCTTCTATATACCATAGAAGAACTTTATATACAAACCTACTTAAATATAAGAAGGCTTTTATCAATATACTTTTTCTTTTATAATATCATTATGTTATTTATCTTTTTTTTTAAGAATCAAATACATAATATAATCTTATGAATAAATTACAAATAAATTCTCTATAGCAAAGTATCTAATATATTCTTATATTGAAGTTCACACCACACAACACCAAGTATCAATCTAAGGTTTTTATAAATAGATTTTATTAAAAACTATTCTTTTCTTTGATCTAAAGATGACTTTAATATTATTTTTACTAATCTATCTTATTTTGTTATATTTATATTCCTAAAAAGTAAATAAAAGTCTTCATTATAAAAAAATAATATTAACACTAAATATTTTTATTATCTTTTTATTTTTTACTTATATTTTTTAAAATAATTTTTTTATTAAATCTTCAATCAAGCTCCTCTATAATATATGTGTAGAATAAATAGATAATTTTGGTGATAGAATAAAGATTAAATATTGATAAATTGATTAATTAATCTATTGGTTGGCCAATATAAGCGATAAAATAGAGAAATTAGTTGGAAAAGTAATTAAGGCAAGAAAGATGATGGTTGATATCTTGGTTTTTATTATAAAGAGAAGAGGGAAGAAGAAATGGAAGCCAGACTGTGCGAGTTGAGAGCTAGGGTAAGCTTGGTACTACCTCTTTTTTTTTTTTTTTTTTGTTTTTTTTTGTGATAAGACTATAGTTGAGAAACCGGAATTCATTCTAGTTGTTGAACAATGTAAACTGAAAAATACGGTGATCAAACAAAAATTAGATTTATATGTGGTTGAGTAAGAAAATAAAATTATTGATGGTTGAATTTAGTGTGGCAAATTGGAAGCCGAAGATTGAATATATTAATATAACTTGATTATAAATTGAGGATGTTGTGTCATATTGGCTGTGAAAGTTGAACGGTGAAAGAGAATATCAAAGAAATGATTAGTTTCGGAATGAATTTTTAGTGAAAATTTATTTCCAGTGATTGGAATATGAAGCAATTGTATACAGTCTGATTAAAACAATGCAATATTGCATGATATTGTTATGAGATTGGAGAAAGACAAGAGAATAAAATATGAGGTTTATGAAAGATAAGATTATAAAATTTTATACTTACTTATGAAGCAATAGGAAGATGGAGAGAATAAAGTCGTTTTGGAGCATTTAGGTGTTCATTAAATTCTGTCAATCAAAAGCGGTTAATTATATGACCCTAACAAGTGTATCTTTTACGAATGGTCTTTCTTCAAGTTCAAATCCATCCCTATATAAGTTTATTTCAATTAGATTAATCTGAAATAAGTAAAATAAATTAATAATATATCAAAGACACAAACTAAAATAAATATGTAAGTTAGTAAAAAACTATATCCAAAGAAAATAACAAGATAGAAATAAAGAAGTATGTATACTCAAGAAGAAACTGGAACGGCTATTGCCAAAGACTAGAAAATACATGAGACTCTTGAATTAGACTAGAAGCAAGAAATGAGTTGACAAGAGTGAAGAAAGCTTCACTCTTGTCTCTATTTATACTATCTATCTAAGAGTTATGTAGCAGTATTCTATAGGACCTCATATATATATATCTAATTTGCAAGATACATGTCAAACTTATAAGACAAGTTTTCTACGCGTGTGCCATGTACTTGACTTGTTCCACAAGCTATCAACATGTGCGATACATGGCTAGCTTGTTCCAAAAGCTATTAATATGTGTGACACATGGCTAGCTTGTTGACCAAGTTTTCAACCTACCAATCACCTATAAACATGTATAAAAGTAATTCTTCATCTATAAAGCTTCTAGGAAGCTTCTTTCTAAGATATTATCAAATTTATCTACTTCTATTGATCTATATCAACCAGATAGTTATTAAAATAAATCTTATGTCTATGATATTATTCCCTCTTCTAGGGACGAGTTCCACGAGGAGCAGTGATTACATGTTGAAAAAGTCGAGAATACATCGAATTGTGCTTGCCACATATTTTGATCTTGGTTTCCTTTGAAGGTAGTTGATAGGTCTTTTCAGCCACTGATAGTATTCCATACCAAGGCTAAAAGACCACCTTGTTATTTGATCATTGTTAAAGTCTTCATTACTTCTTTCAAAGAAAACATTTGGAATACCATCAAGAGTAATTCTTACCTCTAAAAGTATCACCAAACATCGGGAGTCTCTTCCAAGGTTGTGATATCCAACACGTTGTATTTCACCATCAATCTGAAGAAGGACATGTCGTTCTTAAGGATCTTCATCTCTATTCCGTCATCTTGAAGATTATAATAGTTGTAATGTCTCGTCCAGTAAGTCAGCAAATAATGGTTCTTGAGTGGAATTTATTGGTTGTTGATCCTCCATCTCTTTAGCACAAACAAATTTAAAGAAATAGCAAACAATGATACAAAATAGAATGAAACCTCTATAGAAACCTACTTTGCTTTATAGCAAAGATTTTCTTGACTTTTTATCTTAGTTTTGACGCATGTCATTGATGAAATGTATTGACTTTTATTGATGCATTTGCTAGATTTCTAGATGGCTTCTATGTATGTTTACTAATATTGTATCCGAGCCAATGTACAAAATATTCCAATTGATTTTGACGTCACCTTGAATCTAAAATCTCTTCAATCTTAAATTCTTCATTGTTGTCCACTTTTGTTAGAGGCAGTGGCATTTATCTTCTTCCTTGTATATCCAATGTCTTGTATGGCTCGAATAGTGACAGGTAGAATATATGATGGATCTTCATAGATTTTGATAGGTATAATCAATAAGCATTTGGATTGATTTGTTCATAAATCAAAAAAGGTCCAAGCCTACAATAATCCAGCTTGTCGCAAGGATGGATAATCTTGATTTTACGACGAAGTAATCATATCTTATCGCCCATGTAGAATTGAGGTTGTTTCCTGCGATAGATATCTGCATTGATTTTTTGTCATTCTTGAGCTTTCTTTAGTTGTGCCTTCATTAATGCATGTAGCTCTAACAAACAATTTGTTAAATCTTTTACCATAGGATTATCAGCTTTTAAAAAATCAAAAGTATCAAGTCATAGATGTTAACCATAATTTGCAAAGAATGGAGTTTGTTAAGTAGAAGAATATATTGAATTATTATAAACAAACTTTGCCAATGGCAAAAGAGTTGTCCAATTATCTTGATGGTAGTTGATAGTATATCTCAAATATTGCTCAAAAAATTGATTTATTCATTCCGTTTGTCCATCAGTTTGAGGGTGGAAAGCTAAGGATAATTTTATATCCACCTTCAATATTTTAAAAAGAGTCTTCCAAAACCTTGATATAAACCGTGTTCCTCTATCTTATATAATATCCCTTGGTAGTCCATCATAGCGATAGATATTATCAAGGAAGAATTTAGTTGTTTTTTCATCTGTAATAGATTCTGTATATAGTACAAAATGTGCCATCTTAGTAAAATGATCTACAATCACGAATGTAGAACCATATGAACTTGACTTTGGAAGATCCATTGTCGGATAGAGAGAATTCGCCTTAGGAAAACGTCGGGTTCTTAGATGCTATTAGAACTAGTAGGGATCATGAGAAGAAACCGTGCAAGTATCTTCTATACTTGCACAATATTTGTTCAAGCTTTCAAATCATACTTATATTATATTTATACAAGACTTTTATAATTATAAAATATAAATCCTTAAATAATACTTATATAAATACTTATATAATACTTGATATAATACTTATATAAATACTTGTATAAATACTTATACAAATATTATATATAATATTTATAGAATACTTATATAAATACTTGATATAAATATAAGTATATATACTTGATATAAATATAAGTATATATACTTGTATAATAAGTATAAGCAAAGTGTGTATATACTCAAGTATACCTCAAAATACAACCGCATATGAGGAATACAAGTTATACAATAAGATGAAACTAAATAAATCACTAAAAATTCATTCAAAGTTCAAATTAAGCATACTTATAGCCTATAGAAAGCTAATAATTCATTGTAAAACATATCAAAATTTCACAAATAGATGTCTTACCATTTAAAAGTTATGGCTAAAAGAAATAGGCACTAATATTTCCCAGCAAATGCAAAGGAAGCAAAGCTCCTCTTCACTTCAGCCTTCATTGTGATTACTTCCCTCCTCCAAATTAGGCATGCAATATCTTTTTAGAAAGCTCACTCTATCATCTAACTTATTCTAAAATTTTGCATATATGCCTCTTAAACTCCAGATTTTATAGCTAGTTGATTCTACTCTTCAAACCTTAGTAACAATTTGCCCTCTTGACACTTCATGGCTCATAAAAATTTCATAAAAGTTTTGAATATATTGATTTTTATTTACATGGAAAGCTTATATAAGCTACTATAAGCACCTAAAATATCAAAAAGATTGAAGAGATTGTCCGACTTGAGTGGTTGAACAAAGCCTCTGCCCCTCTTCATCAAGTGGCATCAGACCCTTTTCTACTCTCAAGCTCACAACTTTTCTTTTCTAACTCCAAATTCTATAAAAAAATATCTTGATAAAAAGCTAGCATGATTTCCCACACTCTATATAAATTTCATTGAGAAATACTCGAAATCAAACTTGCAGTAGCAGATCAAAGTTTTTGCCATCACTTTTAAATAGCAGCAGACCTCACTCTATTAAAAAAAGCATAACTTTTTGTTCACAACTCCAATACAAGCAAGTGAGTAGGTTCTAGAATCCTCACAACTCAAAAAATACACACCTCAATTTTAATTAAAAAATCTTTTATATCCTTGTAGCTATCTCTCTCCAAAATTCACCACTCAAAACTGCCAAATCCTAGGTCCAACAAGAGGAGTATATCCTCCTTTCCTTCCATATCAATCTATGACACGCCCACGTGGGCAACCAAATCCTATTAGACAGGCCCTATTCATCCCATGCTCTTCTTTCTTATCCCTCACAAGGTCCATTCTACCTCAAAAATCAACAAGAAAGATAAAACAACCTTTATTTTTTTTCTAATTACAAAAGAATCTATTCTAAGATATAAGTAAGGTAGGAACAAAACAAATAGCCATCTTAATTCACTAACAAAGTGGCTAAAATAAATCCTCTCCTTATAATATCTTCTAAAATAATTTCTAGCACTCACACATGTAATAACAATAAATATAAGATATATAATATTTTTACACACTGCATGTAAATGCAGTATGACACCATGATAAAATCCATAAAAACACAAGACCAGGGTTGTCTTAGTATAGATAATGGTTGGAAAAGTCTGTAAGGTTGGTGACAAGGAGTTTTTGATCTTGAACAAATATCACACGACTGTACAAACTCTTTAATAGCCTTCCACATTTAAGACCACCAAAAATCTCTCGATATTAGCTCTAAAGTCTTATTATATCTAAAATGTCCTACCGCAAGGTGGTTGTGATAAGCTTCTAGAGCATGTAATTGTGCTCTGTCTGCTGGAATATATATAGGTGTCCTTCAAAATAGAGCAAATTGTTCTTGAATTCAAACTTGGAAGTATCATGAGACTTAGATGAATTATTCTTAATCTCATGGATAAGAGGATTTGAAGACATATTAGATTGGATTTGCTTGAAAAAAGTGGAATCAATAGTTAATATTAATTTTATTGCTCGAAGATGAAAATGCTCTGGCTTCAAGTAGATTGTTCTTTGTTGATCAAAAGCTGAATCTCCTTCTCTTGGTACAAGATAAGAACATCTTGAAAGGACATCAGACAAACCTTGTTGTTTTTCTAGCCGATAGGTGATAATAAACTTGAATCTTGAGAAAGATATGTTCCAACAAGCCTAGCGAGGATTCAATACACGTGCAAACATAAAATATTTGAGGTTCTTGTAATCCATATGCACGGTGGCTGGACTAAAAGCGCCTTCTAAATAGTGACATCATTCTTGAAAAGAATCCACAATTGCAAGAAGTTTTTTATCATGGATTTTGTAATTGATTACTATTCCTGAAAATTTCTTGGAATGAAAAACTACTAGGTGGAATTTGTCATCTTCTCCCATTTGTGATAATATTGCCCCCAAAGCAAAGACTGAGGCATCTGTTTCTATAAAAAATACTTTAGAAAAGTCGACATGATATAAGATTGGTGTAGAAGTAAAAGCTGTGTTCAAAGCCTCGAACGATACTTCTACTTCTTTATTCCACTTGAGTTTTTCTTTACAAGTTAAGCGTGTAAGTGGAGTTGTAACTTGAAAAAAGTTCTTGATGAAGATTTGATAGTAATTAGTAAATTCCAAAAAATATTATTCATCTTTTATTATCTTAGAATCTTCTAATCTATGATTGTCTAGACTTTTTTAAGATCCATTTTGAGACCATTATTCAAAATAATGTATTCTAAAAAGTCAACTTGAATTGTATGAAATATACACTTTTCCATCTTGGCATATAATCATATATCTCTAAGTTTTTGTAATACACGATGAATATGAAGTTTATATTCTTTTATATTCTTAGAGTAAATTAAAATGTCATCTAAATAGTAGACAACAAAATCATCAAGAAACAAACAAAAAATATCATTCATAAGATGTTGAAAAGCAATTGGTGCATTTGTAAGTCCAAAAGATATGATATTGTATTCGAAATGTCCATACCTTATTTGAAATGCAGTCTTCCATTTATCACCTTCTTTGATGCGCACTAGGTTGTATGTTCTTCTTAGATCTATTTTTGTATAAATCTTGGCTTGATTCAATTGATCAAGAAGTCCAATTATCAAAGGTAGAAGGTACTTATTCTTGATGGTAATCTTGTTGAGCCCTCGATAATCTACACACATCCGTAGTGATCCATCTTTCTTCTTTACAAACAAGATAGGAGCTCCTGTTGGAGATTTTGAATGGCGTATGAAATTCTTGGCTAAGTTCTCATCAATGTATTTCTTAAGTTCAGCCAATTCATTATGGGATAGATTATAGATCGGTCCAAATAGAGGCTGAGTTCCCTCTTTGAGATCAATTAAACAATCATATAGACGATGTTCTAGAAGAATGTTTATATTTTTTTTCTCAAAAACGTCTTGATAATCTTGATATTGGCTTAGAATGCCACTTGAAGTCCTTCTACCATCAAAAATAGATGTAGCATAAATAACAAAAGATGATATTCCTTTTGCTTCATTCATAAATGCTTTTGCGCATAGAAGTATGGATTTTATTATACTAGGCTTATGGTTTGTTACTTGACTTACAGGACTCTTATTAATGCTTTGGAAAAAGTCAAGTCTACAAGAAATCCAATCTATTTGAGGGTTGTACTTTTCTAGCCATGATAAATCTAAAATGACTAGATTAGAGGAAGATTTAATTATATTAAAGACTACACAATTATTATGACCATTTTTTATTATTTTTTATAAGAAAGATTTCATGAGTAATATTTTTAAAACATAACAGGCCACCATCTATGACTTCTACATGTATGGATTTAGTTTTTTGTATTGAAAGTATTCTACAATTTTTAACAAATTCTTTATCTAAAAAACACATTGAGGCTCTTGAATCTAATAAGGCATAGGCTTTGTGATTTTTAGGTCCCAAATACACATCTACTATAAAACAAGGAGAGGATTTTGAGGAGAGGATAAGATCTTTATTAGAAGTTGTAGAAGATTCCAACTGCATAGTGTCATGTAGTGACACAACTATTAGGTGAAAGAAAGAAAGAAAGAATAATTATAATATGTAGGAGCTCAAACAGAAATATTTGAGTAAATTTATCTTAAAATTATAGATAATAGAGAAAAAAAATAAAAAAAGATTAAAAGATTAATACTACCTTTTTATAGGAGATATTTCTACTTACTTTGTATAGCTATAAATAAGACAAAATAAAGTATATTAGAAAAATAAATAATATAGAAATTATTAAGAAAAAATTAAAAATAGATTTGAGAAAATTTTACCTCAAAAATCTCAAAATAGATACCCGGAGAAGACTGGTTATGAGCCAAGATTGGAATCAAACTCCAAAGCATAAAATCGCATGCGTATAGTGGATTGAGAGTTTTTTAGTAGATCAAAGAATAGAAACTAGAAAGCAAACTTAAGAGGTTTTGCATAGGATTTGATTTGGAATGATTTGGATCAAAATTGACTTTGTAAGAGCTTTGCAAAGTTAGGGTTGTTTTGGGCGACTTTGGATTTTGTGAAATAAAATAGGATTTATATTTTGGACAATTACAGAAGTTTTATAATAGATCTATAGCTAAAATTTGGTAGATTGGTTAGCATTGTTGTTGTCAATTTGTGCTACAATTTTAAGCTTAACCTAATAGTTTAATTGTAAGTAATTGAGGTCTAAAAGGATTAAGGTCTCGAGAATTGGGTTTTGAGGGTCAGTTAGAATTTCGCAAATTTTGAGCAATTTGCTTATTGGATTTGAATAAAATTTATATTTACAAGTAGAAGATTTAATTTTCTATGCACCTATGAAATTTGAAAGCAATTGAATGGTGAGAATAAGAGATTTAGATACTAGAATATTTGCATTAAGATTGAAGAAGAAGGCCGGTTGACACTGGAGCAGATTTATAGGTTTTTCTTCTTTTTGGTAAGTTTGATCTTCTTCAAACTTAATGTGTTTATTGTCAACTTAGTTATTAAGGCGTGTATAAAATTTCAATCAAGATCAATAATTTATTTGGTAATTATTGAGGTTCTAAAATTGCCTTAAGAATTGCTTAGGGCTTGGTTAGGGTTCGGTTAGGGTTTAGGATTTGGATTTAAAATTTAATATTTGATTAGGATTTCATTAGGAATTTATTAGGATTAAAATTTATTAAGATTTAATTAAGATTTAGATTTAGGATTTAGTATTTGATTAGGATTTTATTAGGATTTGATTAGGATTTGGATTCAAGATTTAATATTTGATTAAAATTTCATTAGGATTTCATTAAGATTTCATTAAGATTTGATTAGGATTAGGATTTGATTTAGATTTTGATTTAGGATTTAATTAGGATTTGATTTGGGATTTAATAAAGGTTTGATTTAGGATTTGACTTAGGATTTGATCAAGGTTTGATTTAGGATTTAACCAAGGTTTGACTTAGGATTTGACCAAGATTTGACTTAAGATTAGACCAAGGTTTGACTCAAGATTTGACTAGGATTTGACTTAGGATTTAACAAAGGTTTGACTTAGGATTTGATTTAGGATTTAACCAAGGTTTGACTTAAGATTTGACTAAGGTTTAACTTAGAATTTGACCAAGGTTTGACTTAGATTTTGACCAAGATTTGACTTAGGATCTATTAAAGATTTAAATTAGAATTTGATCAAGATTTGACTTAGGATCTATTAAAGATTTAAATTAGGATTTGATCAAGATTTGACTTAGGATCTATTAAAGATTTGACTTAGGATTTGATCAAGATTTGACTTAGGATTTGAGCAAGGTTTGATTTAAGATTTGACCAGGGTTTGATTTAAGATTTGACCAGGATTTGATTAGGATTTTAAGATTTTTATTTTTAGTATTTTCTAAAATTATTATTATATATATTATTTTTTTATGATTAATATATGATTCATTTATTTTTCTTTTTATAATTTTTAAAAGATTTGGTCAAAGCTTGATTAATATTGTTAAGATTTAATGAAAGTTATTTACGATTCTATTAGAGTTATTATGATCTTATTGTTTCATATTTCTTTTTTACCTTCTACAACTAGGTGCCCAGAGCATTCTCAAGCAAGACTTTATGTATTATGACATAATTTGGTGAATCCGATGTAAAAGCTTGAGGTGGAAGATTATTAAGATTTTTTTGATTTATTTGACTTATGGAAAAGGAAGGCAAGAGAGTTGAAGGAGGAATTATGGATGGTGCATCAATTGGAGCTTCTAATGGAGTTACAAGTGGAGTAATAAGTGGAGGTAGTAAAAGAGGACAAGGTATATATTTTGATCCTAACTCTGCAAGCATGTTTGAAGCATTTGCTTTGTTCATGCAACAAGAACAAGTAAAAGATTGCAAAGAAGGTATGGCAAATAAGGCATTACAAGCAGTTGTGGACAAGATTGATCACTTTAAAGAAAAGAATATTATGAAATATTTAAGATGTTATATTAAAGAAATAGAATTGAAGCATATTTCTGAGAAAGAGATGGTTCAATCATTTGAATTGGCTACTGTACCAGAGATAAAAAGCCACATGAAGTCTATTATAGGACAATTTGGTGGTTTATAGGAAAAAATTTCTCAAGCATTAAAGGATGAATATTTTTTTGGAGACAATAATTGAGTTACAAAAAAGACATTTTTTGAATAGATTGAAAGATCTAAGAAGGATCTTTGAGCAACAAAATTATTGAGGAAGTTTAAAAGGTAGTATTTCCATTTATCAAAGAAAGAGAAGCTATTACTGGATCCAAGCAAAGTAGAGCTTTTTCTTTAAGCGGATGATGGAGAGTTGCAAGAAAAGTTGAAAATTTTACTTGAAGATAAAGAAGAAGAAGAAGGATTGACATCAAATTGGAAAGAAGTGAAAGAAGCAATAGGATTACTTACAAAAAGAGAAAGAAAAAAAGATAGGATGGATATTCAAAGACCATTGCAAACATCTAAGGTAAAATTGCCTACTAACTATCTTACACTTATGATTCAATCTTCAATGACAACATCAAAAAAAGAAGAAATGGGCATTGATGAAATCATACAAGGGATGAGAGATTTGCAAATAAAATTTGCAAAACTTAAAAAAAAGGGCCAATCATAAAAATTATCAACAAGATAAAAATTTGGACAAATAGATGGTATAGTGCATAGGTGCATGTGGTGTGATAGCATGGATCATTCAAGAAGGGAGTGTAAATATTTTACAGAGGTGCTACGCAAAAGAATTGTTTTTTTCAAAGATGGTATGATATATTTAAAGAAGAGTGGAGAAAAATTAGAGACAAATTTTGATAAAAGAAGAATGAGAGTACTTGCAAGAGAATCATTTAAGATCTCAAGCAATGAAGCATCAATATATTAAATGGAAGCAAATTGAGACAAGTGTTTAAGCATAAATCTTGAACTTCCAGGAAAATCTAGTTCTTTGTGGACAAGTGCAATGAATTATGCTGAAAGAAAAAAATTTACTAAAGATGATTTAAAACACATTGGCAATGAAATTTGACAAATTATTGGATGGAATGATCTAGTAGATGGATTATTAGTGCATGCTCATAATGCAAGGAATCAATATGATGCATTAATAGAAGAAAAAAAAAAAAAAAATGAGAATAATGAAGGGCCATCAAAAAGGATTACAAGAGGAGAAAAAGCACAACAACAAAAAAATCCTATGCATGAAGAGATAATAGAGAATATTCCTATAAAAAAAAAGAGATTTTATAAAAGAGAAGGAAAAGGCCCCTGCTTATAAATTACAATGAGATATTGAGGCCACTACCAATTTGAAGAAGGTTTTGGAAGAGCGGATTTTAAGTGGAAAGATTGAATTTATAATTGGTGAGATTTTAAGAATTGCAAAATGGGAGTTTCATGAAGTTATTATTGATACAATAAAAAGAAAATGACAATCTATTGGTGATATTGTAATATCAAATATATAAGGTACAAAAACAATGGAAAGCAATAAACATGAAGAAATGGAAATGCAATTGATTAGAAATGTTTGACGAGTTAAATTCACAAATAAAGAAGATAGTATTCAAGTTTTTGTCATTATTCTCAAAGTCTTTGGATAAGAATTATAATGGAAATTTTAATAAAATTAGGAGAATTAGAAGAGCCGATTGTAGCACTAATTGATTATGGTTTTGAAATCAATTTGATATCAAAGGAGTTATATAAAAAAAAAAAAATGGCAAATTGATATTGAACATGGATGGATGATAAGATTAGCAAACAATTCAAAGGGAGAATTGTATGGAGCTTGTCCAAATATAAAGGTGATGATAGGAGATGTCATTCATGAACAACATTTCTTTATATAAGATATGTGAATATATCCAATTATATTGGAACAACCATTTATTACTACCACAAGAATGGAAACAAAGATTATGGATGATAGATCAGCCTATGCAAGAATAAAAAGCCAAGATATAATGAAAGTAGTTCAATTTTTAATTGTTTATGCCAATCATAAAAGAAATCGTGATAAGTTGAGAAAAAAGCTATTATCAAATGAGAATTTTGAAGATCTTGAGGGTTTTTACCGCACACCATTGTAAAGTAGGATTGCAATGGATTAGAGGAAGATATGCTCTCGCTGAATTTAATAAAGATGACATTACCTACTGGACTTATTGGATTGAAACAAGATGATGTATTATCTTTTAAAACTATTGAAAGGATGAAAAGAATAGATAAATGTTATTTTAAAAATATGGAAAAAACTTTGAAAGAAAATAGAAGATTAATTAAGGATGAATTTATATCAAAAGCATTTGACAAAGTAGGATTTGAAGATATTATAGGAGAATTAAATTATTTATTGCAATATAGATTACAAAAAAGTAATAAATTTATCAATGTATGTTCTAAAGAATTTTATGATGAAATTCAAAACTTTATGGAAAATTTAAATCACCAAGGAGTAAGTGTTGAAACTAAGTATAAATCAATGGCAAAAAAGATTAAACCAGTGGCTTTGCCACTACCATCAAATTGTGAAGAAAAGATGAGAAGAGCATCTACACAACCAAATTTGAGAGATCTTAGGAAGATAGGGCATGAATTTATGGATGCTACATTAGATGGATTAAAAGTTAAATGTGAAGGATTTTTGACAAAATATGAAGAAAAATACTTCAGAAATATGTTTTCACGACTTGAAAAGGCTTTTGTATTTGAAGCACATGAAATTGGATGTGTTGATCTAAATATTGTAGCACCTATGGTTATTTTTATTGTTCCTCATGAACCATGGAATTTACGACCAATTCCAGTATCAAGAGCATATTTATCCAAGTTGATAAACTTACTCAATGAAAAGATTGAAATGGGGATTTTAGAACTGTCTATGGCACCTTATTCAAATCAATAGTTTACGATATCAAAAAAAATTAGAATAATGAGATTTATATAAGACATGCAACTTGTAAATAAAATAACTATTAGAAATATGGATTCAAGTTCAATTGTAGATGAATTTGCAGAGACATTTGTTAAAAGAGCAATCTATTTGATGGGTGATCTTTACTCAAGATATGATCAATTTCAATTGGCATTGCAAAGTAGAGATTTAATTACTATGAAGATTCTATTGGATTTGATAAGAATGTGTACATTGTCTCAAGGGGCTATTAATTTAATAGCTCATATGATAAATAGAATGAACAAAGTATTAAGAGAATTTATATCAAAAAAGATTATGCCATTCTTAGATGATGTTCCAATTAAAGAATGTGCAAAAGAAAAAAAAGATGAGACATTGGATCAGAAAGGTTATAAAAGATTTGTTGCAAATCATATTATGGATTGTGAAAAGATTTTATCACAGTTGGAAGAGGTACACTTGACCTTATGAGGTACTAAATCTATATTTGAGATAAATAAAATATTGGTTATTAGACATATATGTGGATCATATGGACGTAAGCCAAGTATTGAAAATATTGATATTATTAAAAAAATAAAAGAATTTGCAAATACTATGGAAGTCAGAAGATTTTTAAGAGCATGCATTTTCTATCATATATAAATACCTCATTTTGCACATGTGGCACATCCATTATATGAGTTGCTAAGGAAGAATAAAAGATTTCAATGGAAAGAAGAAGAAAAAAAAGCTATAGAAAAATTGAAAGAACTTCTTTCTTCACCTCCTACTTTGAAGAAAGTGAATTATGAATGTGGAAGACTAGTAATATTAACAATTGATGCAAGTCCAATTGGAATAGGTTGGACAATTGGACAAGATGATGAACAAGGGAATAGATATGTAATACGCTTTGGAGCAAAGATTTTGAATATTAGACAAAGAGTATATGGACAAATTAAAAGAAAATTATGAGGTATAATAACTACTATATATATATATATATATATATATATATATATATATATATATAATTGGTACATTGATAGTTATAAAAATAGATTATCTATCATTACTAGGCATGATTACAAGTTATTTAACTGCTGATATTGCTATGTTAAGGTGGATAGCGTATATCAAATCTTTGAATCCAAAGTTTAAATACATTGCAAGGAGGGATAATTCAGTTGCAGATATGTTATCAAGGGCAAGATATTATGCTGAAAAAGATATGATTGATTCGAAAGATGATGTGGGTATAAATTTTTATACTAATGTCAAGGACAATAACTGGATGAAGTCAAATAAACAAGTCAGACCTCTCTCAAAGAAATAAATATAAAGAAGTATATATATTAAAAAGAAATTGGAATGGCTAATGCCAAAAGACAAGAAAACTAGAGACTCTTGAACTAGACTGGAAACAAGAAAGGAGTTGACAAGAGTGAAAAAAAAAGGCTTCACTCTTGTCTCTATTTATACTATCTACCTAAGAGCTAAGTGGCGACGTTCTATAGGACCTCCAACACATATCCAATTTACAAGACATGTGTCCAAGTTGCAAGACACGTATCAAACTTGCAAGGCAAGTTTCCTATATGTTCGCCACATATTTAGCTTGGTCTTCAAGCTACCAACATGTGCGACATGTGGCTAACTTATTGACCAAGTTTCTAATCCAAAAATCTACTATGGACACTTATAAAGTCAAAGCAGCGTCTATGAAGTTTTTAGGAAGTTTTTCTAAAGATATTATGGAATTAACCTGCTTTTACCTTCTTTTATCTAGTTCTATCTGATCATATAGGTAACTATGTATATGTCCGTGACATTACCCCCCCTTTAAAGGACGAGTTCCACGAGGAGCGGTGATTACATGTGTAAAAAGTCTAAGATGCGGCGAATAGTATTTGCCACATACTCTGATCTTTGTTCTCTTCGAAGGTAATTGATGGGTCCTCTCAGCCATCGATAGTGTCCCATTCCAGGGCAAGAAGACCACCCTGTTATTTGATCATTGTTGTGACCTTCATAACTTCCTTCAAATGTCACATCTGGAACACCGTCAGGAGTTGTTCCTATCTCCAATAAAATCACCAAACATCGAGAATCTCTTCCAAGGTCGTGATACCAAACATGTTGTATCTCGCCATCTATTTGAGGAAGAACATGTCGTTCTTGAAGATCTTCATCTCGGTTGCGTCGTCTTGAGAGTTGTGACAGTCGCAATGTCTCGTCCGGTAGGTCAGCAAATGAAGGCTCTTAAGTCAAATCCACTGGCTGTTGATTCTCCATCTCCTTAGCGTCACAAAATACAAAGAAGCTACAAACAAGGATAGAAAGTTGAATGTTATCTTGCCTACATCTTGTTTCTTTTATAAGAAAAGTCTTCATCTTGGTTTCGATGGATGTTGTTGATGAAAGGTCTCCACCTTCCTCGCTGCATTCGCCAGATTTTTTGCTGGTTCCCATGTGCGCTCACTAATATCGTATCCGTGCCAGTGAACAAGATATTCTAACCTATTTTGGCGCCGCCTTGAATCTAAGACTTCTTCCACTTCAAATTCGTCATTATTGTTCACTTCTATAGGAGGAGGTGGCACTTGTCTTCTTCTTGGTATGTTCATTGTCTTATATGGTTCAAGAAGAGACACGTGGAATACAGGGTGGATCTTCATAGACTCTGGTAGGTGTAATTGATATGCAACTGGATTAATTTGTTCAGAAATACAAAAAGGTCCAAGCTTACGATAGTCCAACTTGTCACAAGGTCGTGTAGTCTTGATATTGCGACGAAGTAGCCATACCTTGTCGCCTACGTTGAGTTGTGGTTGTTTCTTTTGATACGCATCAGCGTTTATCTTTTGTCGTTCTTGAGCTTCCTTTAATTGTGCCTTCATTGTTGTATGTAGTTCTGACAAATGATTTACCAAGTCTTCCGCCGCAGGATTGTCAACTTTTGAATAGTCAAAAGTATCAAGTCGTGGATGGTAACCATAATTGGCAAAAAAAGGTGTTTGTTGTGTAGAAGAATGTACCGTATTATTATAAGCAAACTCTGCCAATGGTAAAAGAGTTGTCCAATCATCTTGTTGGTAGTTGATGGTACATCTCAAATACTGTTCCAAGACTTGATTTACGCGCTCCGTTTGTCCATCAGTTTGAGGATGGAAAGCTGAAGATAGCTTTATATCCACCTTTAGAATCTTGAAAAGTGTTCTCCAAAATCTCGATACAAACTGAGTTCCCTATCCGATATAATATCCTTAGGTAATCCATGATAGCGGTAGATATTGTCAAGGAAAAGCTTAGCTGTTTCTTTGCCTGTGATAGATTTTTTACATGGTATAAAATGTGCCATCTTAGTGAAACGATCTACTATCACGAATATAGAGTCATAAGAACCTGAGTTTGGAAGATCCGTGATAAAATCCATAGACACAGAAGACCATGGTTGTTCTGGAATGGGTAATGGCTGAAGAAGTCCGTAGGGTCGGTGGCGAGGAGTTTTTGATCTTGAACAAACATCACATGTTTTTACAAAATCTTTGACTCCCTTCCACATTTGAGGCCACCAAAAATCTCTAGATATCAACTCTAGAGTCTTATTGTACCCAAAATGTCTTGCTGTCGGAAAGTCATGACGAGCTTGAAGAACACGTAATCGTGCTTCACCTTCTGGAACATATAAGCGCCCTTCGAAATAGAGTAGATTTTTTTTGAACTCAAACTTTGAAATATCATGAGACTTAGAAGAATTATTCTTAATTTCATGAATAAGAGGATCTGAGGACATACTTAACTGGACTTGCTTGAGAAAAGTTGAATCAACAGTTAATATTGATTTCGTTGCCCGAAGATGAAATTGCTCTAGCTTCAAGAGAATCGTTCTTTGTTGATTAAAAGCTGCATCTCCTTCTTTTGGTGCAAGATAAGAACGTCTAGAAAGTGCATCGGACAAACCTTGTTGTTTTTCAGGCCGATATGTAATAATGAACTCGAATCTTGATAGAGACATGCTCCAACGAGCCTGACGACGATTCAACACGCGTGCTGACATGAAATACTCGAGGTTCTTGTGATCCGTATACACGGTGACTGGACTAGAAGCGCCTTCTAGATAATGACGCCATTCTTGAAAAGAATCCACAATTGCGAGAAGTTCTTTATCGTGGATTTTGTAGTTGATCTTTGCTGCCGAAAATTTTCTGGAATAGAAAGCTACCGGATGGAGTTTGTCATCTATTCCCATTTGTGACAATACTGCGCCCAAAGCAAAGTCTGATGCATCTGTTTCCATAAAGAATGCCTTGGAAAAATCAACGCGATACAAGATTGGTGCAGAAATAAAAGCTATCTTCAAAGCTTTAAATGATGCTTCTGCTTCTTTATTCCACTTGAGCTTGTTCTTACAAGTCAAACGTGTAAGTGGGGCTGCAACTTGAGAGAAGTTTTTGATGAAGATTTGATAGTAATTGGCAAATCTTAAAAAATATTGTACATCCCTTACTGTTTTTGGAATCTTCCAATCCATGATTGTTTGGACTTTCTTAGGATCCATCATGAGGCCATCATTCAAGATGATATATCCTAAGAAGTCAACTTGAGTAGTGTGAAATACACACTTTTTCATCTTGGCATACAATCCTGTTTCTCTGAGTTTTTGTAAGACATGACGAACATGTGTTTCGTGCTCTTCTACGTTCTTAGAGTAGATTAAAATGTCATGTAGATAGCAGACAACAAAATCATTTAAGAATTCATGAAAAACATCGTTCATGAGATGTTGGAAAGTAGTTGGTGCATTTGTGAGTCCAAAAGGCATAACATTATATTCAAAATGTCCATACCTTGTTCGAAATGCAGTTTTCCATTCATCTCCTTCTTTAATGCGAACCAAGTTGTATGCTCCTCGTAGATCTATTTTTGTATAGATCTTAGCTTGATTCAATTGATCAAGAAGTCCAGAGATTAAAGATAGTGGATACCTGTTCTTCATAGTGATCTTGTTAAGTCCTCGATAATCCACACACATTCGTAATGATCCATCTTTTTTCTTCACAAATAGAATTGGAGCTCCTGCAGGAAATTTGGAATGGCGTATGAAGTTCTTGGCCAAATTCTCTTTAATATATTCCTTGAGTTCAACCAACTCATTTTATGATAAATTGTAGATTGGTCCAAAAGGAGGCTAAGATCCCTCTTTGAGATCAATCGAACAATCATATGGGCGATGCTCCGGAAGAATATCAGCATTCTTCTTCTCAAAAACATCTTGATAGTCTCGGTATTGGCTTGGAATGCCACTTGAAGCCTTTCCACTATCAGAAATGGGTGTTGCGTAAATAAGAAGAGTTGGTCTTTCTTTTGCTACGTGTATAAAAGCTTTTGCACCTATAAGTACAGGTTTTACCATACCAGGCTTGTAGCTTTTTATTGGATTGGTAGGATGTTTAATAATATCCTGGGAAAAGTCAAGTCTACAAGAATTCCAATCTATTTGAGAGTTATATTTTTCTAGCCATGACAAACCTAGAATAACTGGATTAGATGGAGATTTAATTATGCTAAAGGTTACATAGCTATTATGACCATCTATTGTTACTTTTATAGGACGGGTTTCATGAGTGACATCTCCTGAGGACAATGGGCGACCATCTATGACTTCTACATGTACGGATTTAGGTTTCTGTACTAAAGGTATTTTACTTATTCTTAACAAATCGTTTCCACCAGAAACACGAGGCTCTTGAATCTAATACATGAGGTTTAGAATTTTTTGGTCCTTAAATTCACATCTATCATAAAATGTATGAGAGTAATTATATATATTAGACCTTTTACTGAATCAGACAGTATTCCGTACCGCATCTGGCCCCTATCAGAATGGACAAATTCGTTTTCTGACATGTTGTCTTCTTTGACAGCCATACTCCTCATTTTGTAGTTGCGACATTTCTTTGGACAATGTTAAGCAGTGTGCTTAGGTTCTCCACAATATAAACATAATCCTTCTTGACGACGACGAATCTTTTCTTGTTCAGTAAGAGGTTTAAAACGTACCGCATCAATTTGCATGTCTTCTACTTCCGAATGTACGTTTTGTGAGGATGTTGATGTTGCCATTGAATAATAACGTTGAGGCTCCCTTGTACGACTCTCGGATCGAAACTCAAAAAGTTGATTGTCACATTTCACAGCAAAATCAATTGCTTGACTCAATGTTTGAGGATTGGGTAAATTGAGCATTAACTTTTTTATCTCATATTGTAATCCGTAGAGAAATTAACTGATGAGTGCAGCATCGTCCCACTTGATGTCGGTTGCTAGTTGTCGAAATTGTAAAGCGTATAATGACACTGATCGATTGCCTTGTCGTAGGATGCGAATCTTGTTGGTTGCAACACAAATTGCATCATATTTTCCATACATCGATCGAAATTCCGTAATAAATGCCTCCAAATTATCCAATATTGGATCACGTCGTTCAAAAAAAGATGAAAATCACGATAAGGTAGGACCCGAAAGTAACGTTTCAATAAACCTAACTTGAGATCCTTGCGTAGGATAACTCTGAGGTTGAAGTTCGATCACCAGTTGTATCTGATTGATGAATCCTCAAAACTTAGATCTTGTGCCATCAAACTTCTCAAGCAAACTGATTTTTGGTTCTCTAACGTTTGAATGGTGCTCCATCATCGATGAGGTAGCATGGTTTGGTGTAGATATTGACGTAGCTCCAACCATCTCTACATCTTCACTTCCTGCTAATCTTGATGCTCCTTGTGGTGGTAAACTGAGTTGATGCATTGCAAGCATTAGTTCTCTCATTTGCTCTTGCATTTGTGCCATTGCACTCTTCATTTCCGCAAGCTCTGCCATGATAATATAATAGAAAGGGAAGATGTCTACTCTTACTTCAAGAAATACGGAACACACACTCAAAAGAAAAAAAATTCTAGAAACAATATCAGTTTAGAAGTGGGTACTCCACAACTTCTAATATGCTTATGTCTTATCAAGAGAAAGGGGTAATCCACTCTTAATCAAGAAAAGACAAAGCTCTGATATTGTATGTGTACTCTTGTCAATCTGTCAAGGACAATAACTGGATGAAGTCAAATAAACAAGTGAGACCTCTCTCAAAGAAATAAATATAAAGAAGTATATATATTAAAAAGAAATTGGAATGACTAATGCCAAAAGACAAGAAAACTAGAGACTCTTGAACTAGACTGGAAACAAGAAAGGAGTTGACAAGAGTGAAGAAGGCTTCACTCTTGTCTCTATTTATACTATCTACCTAAGAGCTAAGTGGCGACGTTCTATAGGACCTCCAACACATATCCAATTTACAAGACATGTGTCCAAGTTGCAAGACACGTATCAAACTTGCAAGGCAAGTTTCCTATATGTTCGCCACGTATTTAGCTTGGTCTTCAAGCTACCAACATGTGCGACATGTGGCTAACTTATTGACCAAGTTTCTAATCCAAAAATCTACTATGGACACTTATAAAGTCAAAGCAGCATCTATGAAGTTTTTAGGAAGTTTTTCTAAAGATATTATGGAATTAACCTGCTTTTAACTTCTTGTATCTAGTTCTATCTGATCATATAGGTAACTATGTATATGTCCGTGACAACTAATGCATTATCAAAAAAAAAAAAGTGTGTATTTGAATACACCATTAGAATTATTTTTAAGAGACTTATATGAAGGTAAATGGGAAGATATTGGAAAGTATCTAAATACATTAAAGTGACAAGAAGGTTGGATAGATCAAAAATTTAAAAAAATTTATAAGAAAGCCTATAGATATTTTTTACATAATGGATATTTATAGAAGCATCCAAAGAGAAGAAGAGAAATTTAGGACATTGAAGTGAAGGCTTGAGGACATTGAAGTGGCAATAGGAAGGTTGAAAGAAACAAGAGAAAAGAATAAAGAAAGATTTGATAAAACGCATTGACTATAGCCTAAGAAAATAGAAGAAGGTGATTGGATATTAATCTATGACAATAGTTTGGACAACCAACATAATACATTACAAAAAAATTTTAAGCATTGGTGTGGACCATATGATGTGATAGAAGTCTATGACAATGGAACATATTTGTTATGGAAATTTGATGGAATATAATTGAAATCACCTATAGTAGGCAAACAAGTCAAGTTATTCAGACAAAGAGGAGTATCTATACATTTTGACAAAGAAAAAAATCTATTGAGGAATATTAAAACAAAAGAAGAGGAAAAAATTGAGGATCAAGAATTAGACCAAGGTAGTGAATATCACATATCGATATATTGAAGAAATTTTGGTGCATGTCAAAGGATGCACAAGTTCAGGGGAGGTGGATGTTGTGTAGTGACACAGTTATTAGATGAAAGAAAGAGGGAATAACTATAATATGTAAAAGCTCAAACAGAAATATTTGAGCAAATTTATCTCAAAATCATAGATAATAGAGAAAAAAATAAAAAAAGGTTAAAAGGCTAATGCTGCCTTTTTATAGGAGAGATTTTTACTTACTTTGTATGGCCATAAATAAGGCAAAATAAAATATATTAGAAAAATAAATAATATAAAAATCATTAGAGAAAAATTTAAAATAGATTTGAGGAAATTTTATCTCAAAAATCTCAAAATAGATACCCGGAGAAGATTGGTTATGAGCTAGGGTTGAAATCAGATCCCGAGGCACAAAACCACATCTCTATAGTAGATCGAGAGCCTTTTGGTATATCAAAAATTTTATCTCAAAAATCTCAAAAATCTCAAAATAGATACCCGGAGAAGATTGGTTATGAGTTAGGGTTGGAATCAGATCCCGAGGCACAAAACCACATCTCTATAGTAGGTCGAGAGCCTTTTGGTAGATCAAAGAGTAGAGACTAGAAAGAAAACTTAAAAGGTTTTGCATAGGATTTGATTTGAAGAGATTTGAATCAAAATTGACTTTGTAAGAGCTTTGCAAAGTTAGGATTGTTTTGGGCGACTTTGGATTTTATAAAATAAAATAGGATTTATGCTTTGGACAATTACAAAAGTTTTATAGCAGATCTATAGCTAAAATTTTATAAATTAGTTGGTATTATTATTGTCAATTTAAACTACAATTTTGAGCTTAACTTATCTAGGTGCTCGAAGCATTCTCAAGTGAGACTTCACATATTACAACAATGGTCCCTATTATAGATAAACAAACTTGTTTTTTGACATATTATCTTCTTTAATAGCCATACTTCTCATCTTATGGTTGCGTCATTTCTTCGGACAATGCTGAGCAATGTGCTTAGGTTCTCCATAATATAAACACAATTTTTTTTGACAATGATGAATCTTTTTTTGTTTAGTAAAAGGTTTGAAACGTATCGTGTCAATTTGCATGTCTTCTACTTTTGAATGTACGTATTGAGAAGACGTTGATATTGCTATTATATTGTAGTAATGTTAGAGCCCTCTTATGGGACTCTCTGATCGAAATTCAAAAAGCCGATTATCACACTTCACAGCAAAATTAATTGCTTGATTCAATGTCTAAGGATTAGATAAGTTGAGCATCAATTTCTTTACCTCATATTGTAATCCATAGAGAAATTGGCTAATAAGCGCAGTATCATCCTATTTGATATCAATTGCTAATTATCAAAATTGTGAAACATATGATGTCACTGATCGACTGCCTTGTCCCAAGATACGGATCTTGTTAGTTGTAACATAAATTGCATCATATTCTCCATACATAGATCAAAATTATATTAAAAATATCTCCAAATTATCCAATATTAGATCATGTCATTCAAGAAAGGACAAAAACCAGGATAAATCAGAACTTGACAATAGTATTATAATAAACTTGACTTGTGATCCTTGGGTTGGATAACTTTGGGCTTCAAGTTCAATCACTAATTATACTTGATTGATGAATCCTCAAAACTTAGATCTCGTGCCATCAAACTTCTCCGACAAACTAACCTTTGGTTCTATAATGCTTGAATGATGTTCAATTATAAGTGAAGTGATATGGCTTGAAGCAGCTCGAATCATTTGTATATCTTCGCTTCCTACTAATCTTGTTGCTCCTTGTAGTGGTGTATTGAGTTGATGCATTGCAAGCATTAATTCTCTCATTTGTTCTTGCATTTGTGCTACTACACTCTTCATTTCAGCAAGTTCTACCATGATACCACGATAGAAATGAAAAAATACCTATTTCCACTATAAAATAAAACACTCAAGAATAAAAGAAAAAATTCTAAGAACAATATCAGTTTAGAAGTGGATAATCCACAACTTCTAATATGCTTATATCTTATCAAGAAAAAATAGGTAATCCACTTTTAATTAAGAAGAAATAAAGCTCTGATATTATAACTTCATTCTTGTCAATCTGTCAAGGACACAAACTAAAACAAATACGTAAATTAGTAAAATACTATGTCAAAAGAAAATAATAAGATAGAAATAAAGATTTATGTATATTCAAGAAGAAATTGGAACGGCTATTGCCAAAGATTAGAAAATATATGAGATTCTAGACTAGAAAATTCTAGATTAGAAAATACTAGATTCTAGACTAGAAGCAAGAAATGAGTTGAGAAGAGTGAAGAAAGCTTCACTCTTGTTTCTATTTATACTATCTATGTAAGAGTTATGTAGCAGTATTCTATAGGACCTCCTATACATGTCTAATTTGCAAGACACGTGTCAAACTTGCAAAACAAGTTTTCCACATATATGCTATGTATTTGGCTTATTCCACAAGCTACCAACATGTGCGACACATGGCTAACTTGTTCCACAAGCTACCAATATGTGTGACATGTGGCTAGCTTGTTGACCAAGTTTCTAACCTATCAATCACCTATAGACATGTATGAAGGTGATTCCGCATCTATGAAACTTCTTGGAAGCTTTTTTCTAAGATTTTATCAAATTTATCTACTTCTATTAATCTATATTAACTAGATAGTTATTAGAATAAATCTTATGTCTGTGATACAATATGTCTTTTCTTATTCTTTCATCTTATAGCTGTTATCGTGTTGAGACACAATTATATGGTGAAACTATGACTAAAAATCATTTTTTAATTTATATTCTATTATCTTAGTTCAACAAGAATTCAACATATTTTAACAAGGTTTTTATAAAAGCCTCTTAGTTTATTTTCTTCACTTAATAGCTAATAAATAAGAATTAGTTAATAATTTTACTTTTTAGAGTGTAGTAATTCTTTTATTTCCTTAGAAAGGCCATAAAATGATAAAAATATAATAAAAAGGATAAATTACTAGCATGATTGATACTAAGATTAAGTTGAAGGTAGGATCAAGCTATAAAATCCCTAAAATAGGTTAGATTCATATCCGGGGGTTGGACGTTTGTAGGATAGGGTCGAAATCAGATCTCTGGCCACTAAAATGGCCACCTAGGACAAAGTACAAGAGATTTGGAAAATCGGGTTTTTGGATTGAATAGCTAGCTTAAAGCTTCTTTCAAGGACGTTAAGCTTGTTGCCATAGGATTTTGGATGACTTTGCAATTATTATTCAAAGTTAGTATTTGTATTGGTATTTTGGGTTTTATGTAAGACAATGATGGCTTGCATTCTTGATTGATTTGTGCAATTTGTATAGTATCTATGGTTCAAAATTTGATATTGTCTAGATTATTAGGTGTGCTAAGTGTGCACAAAAGTTTGTATTAATCTAATAGTGCAATCAGGAGATATTTGGGCTTTGATACAAAAGGTTGTTGGAAGTTGGCAATTTAGGATTGGGCAGGGTTTCTATGATAACTAAAGATCTACCAATTGGATCAATATAAATTTTGGCATGGTGATAGAAGACTTAGAGATCAAGCTACAAACTAAGTTTGAGCTAAAGTTAATAGTTGAAGAAGGAGAAATCACTAGTAGAATTTCTGCATCAATTTTCAAGTTGGTGGCCGAGTATCATTAGTGCGGTTTTTGGGCATTTTCTCAAAATCTGTAAGTTGGATTGGGCTGGATTTTTTTGAGCATGTAAAAGGCTTATACTGAAATTTGTGTGCAAAATTTCACACTAAGTGGATGGTTGGATTAAAAGTTATAGCTTGTCAAAATTCACTAATTAGAATTAGGACTTGTAAAGAAAAATAAAAATTACTTAATTATAAAAGAAATGATGCAATTGGGGTATATGTATGGTTGATATTACTAAGAGAAGTGTTTTTAAACACTTTTGAATTGAAATTTGAATTATATTCTTCATATATGGGTGAAACCTATTAGAATTTCTTGATTATTTGCAAACACAACTTTACCTTCCACAGCCAGGTGCCTGGTGCATTTCCAAACAAGATCTCACGTAATATGACACCGTATTACAATATGATAATAGAACATACAAATTTTTGTTAAACTTTTGAGGTTAAGAAGCCTCAATATAACCATGATACTTTTTTTAATCTTTTTTACATCTAATTCATCTTTATCTCACTAAAATTCAAGAAGAAGCTATTTAATGAATATTTGATGCAAATATGAAAGTCAAGAATATTTAAATATATTTATAAAATATACAAGATAGAGATTCTATCCCAAAAATGAAGCTTTAAAGTTTAAAATAAGCAACAACTAAGAAGAAGTTGAATGGCAAGATTTGTATGGATGCTTTAGACAAGATTGGCATGGAGCGGTATCAATACAAAAATACAATCCATATCTTTTTTGCTCATTTTGAATTCAACTTATGTGCAATTATCATGATGTCTTTCTTTTAGATGTTACATATAAAATTAATAAGTCAATTTTTTTTTTTTTTATATTATTAGTATTATTAGATTATATATCATCTTTTTTATTGTTTTGATTTTATAAAGAATGAAGATTAAACATTGTATAGTATCACTATCAACTATATTAAAAGCTTGCTTCACAAGAACCAAGTCCTAAATGTCTTTGTTATGGATTGTGAGTTTTTCTTCATTGTGGCTTTGAGGCAATATTTTAGTATTACAAATATCATTCTTTGCATGTAGCATATTGAAAAAAAACATTGTAAAGAATTACAAGCTAAAATTTGTTAAAAGACTTAAAGAAGACTATCAAAACTTTGTAAAGGCTTAGAAAGCAATGTTATCTTGTAACATGACTATATGATAAAAGATAAGAATATGGATTCTATTATAGAAGAGCATAATTAAAAGATATAATAAAAAAATATAGATATAAGATAAGAAGGTAATAAAATATTTTAGTGCTAATATTATTTTTTTATAAAATAAACTTTTATTTACTTTATATAGCCATAAATAATATAAAATAAAATAGATCAGAAAAATAAATAATATAGGCATCTTTAGAAAGAAGCTTAAAGTAAAATTTATCAAAAATTACTTCAAGAAAACAAGAATTAATGCTTGAAAAGGACTACTCACTAATTAAGAATTAAAATCAAATCCTAAGACATTAAATCAAGGCCCAATGCTGTTTTTGGAGTTCTTTTGCAAATCAAAGAATAGGATTTGAAAGCAAAATTTAGAAGATTTTTTTAAATGTTAGTTATAAGTGATTTGGACAAATATAAACTTTATAAGACCTTTGCAAAGTCAAGATTATTTTGAATGATTTGGATTTTTGTGAAATAAAAAAGATTTATATTTTTTAAAATTTTATAAATTTGATAGTAGACCTATAAGTAAAAATTTATAGATTTATAATTATAATTTTTCTTAATATATGCTATATATTTAATCTTAATAAAATAGTTAGATTGAAGGTTATTAAAGTTTAAGTGGATCACGGTCTTTAAAATTGGATTTTAAAGGTTAGTGAGGATTTTTAAGATATGCAACAATCTACCAATTGATTTGAAGTGAAAATTATATGTATAGGTGGTAGAATTGATTTTCTATATATTTGTAAATTTTATAAGTAATTAAATAGTGTAAAAAGAAGATATCAATGCTAGGAGATCAACATCAAGGTTAAAAAAGGAGGCTGGTTTGAGTAGATTTTTGGATTTATCTTCTATTTGATAAGTTGGATCTTTTTCAAAATTTTTGTACTTATTGCCAACTTAGTTCTTGAAAGGTGTAAAAATTTTGAGACAAAATCAATAGTTCAATCATTAATTATTGAGGTTTCAATCTGCTATATGATTTCTTAGAATTTAATTAAGATTTTGTTAGGATTTATTAGGGTTCATTTAGGATTTGATTGGAGTTTTATTAGCATTTATTTAGGATTTTATTAGGATTTAATTAGGGCTTGAATAGGATTTGATTAGAATTTTATTAAGATTTGATTAGGATTTGACTAAGATTTGATTGGAATTTTATTAGGATTTGTTTAGGATTTAGAATTTGATTAGGATTTATTAGGATTTTATTAGGACTTGACTAAGATTTTATTAGGGCTTGACTAGGATTTGATTAGGATTTGACTAAGATTTTATTAGGATTTGTTTAGTATTTGTTTAGGATTTAAGATTTTATTAGGATTTTATGAGGATTTTATTAGGACTTGATTAGGATTTGACTAGGATTTCATTAAGATTTTATTAGAACTTAATTAAGATTTGACTAAGATTTTATTAGGATTTATTTAGGATTCATGCTTTAACTAGGATTTTATTAAGATTTTTTTATAATTTTTATTTTTAATATTTCAAAAATATTTTTATTTTAATATTTTTTTTAAATTTTTATATTAATATTTTTTAAAAAATTATTTATTATTTTTTTATGATTTATTTAGAAGTTCTTTAAGATTTCTTTGTGTTTCTTTCATAATTCTTTGAAAATTAAATTGAACTTCTTTAATATTTGAATATACTTATTAATCTTTAATTATAATTTATACATAATTCTATTAGATGTATTAGAATTTGTTGTTGCAATTTTCTTTTTATCTTCCACAACTAGGTGCCCGATACATTCTCAAGCAACACTTCATGTAATACAACAATGGTAGGTCTTATGTTTCTATTTCTTAGTTTTTATGATGTTTTGGAATCATTGAGTATATCAAAGAAATTGATTGCCTTGTCTTTGTCCTATAAGTAATTTATTTGGATACACAAGTAAAATTTTACAAAAATTTGGCAACATTCCAAAACAAATACACAAGCAACCATGTACAAGTTGTAGAGTATCTGACAAAAACATGGATTGATCCATATAAGAAGCATTTTATTTGTATATGGATAAATCTTCTTCATCACTTAAATCATAAGGTGACTTCTTGTTGTGAAGGATATTATTCTTGCATAAGACTCTACATTGCCTTGAGTATAAATAATACTCTCAATATTGCAAGAAAATTGTCTATTTCATTGAAAAAAATTTACCAAGTATTGTGCAAATTTAACAAAGAATCAAATGAAAGTCATGAACTTTGCCATATTGACTACAAAAGGAAATATTTTTTAGAATATAAACAAAAAAATATTTATTTATGCTCTAACCAAAGTTCATAAACATGTCAAGCCATTTTAAATCATTTGTATCTAATTCTAAATTATTTACATTAAATTTAACAAAATTAATCCAATTTTTTTTATTTTTTTATTTTTTATTTTTTATTGTTAATAGTTACAAATTGCAAGACGTCTAATTGCCTCAAATAAAAAGCAATGCAACCAAAGTTTTACAACAATTTGGATTCTTCCATTCTATCATATCTTTTGTGAAATGATTGCCAATAAATAGAGGTTAGAATTGAGGAATTTCTACAAACATTGGTATCTTTATTATTTGGTCCCACTTCTTCTTGATCAACTTGAATGGCCAAAGAAAACCTTACCAATTGAATTCAAAAAAGTTTGCAATAATTCCACCAATCTATCAATTCACTAGTAGCAAAGTATGGTAGAAAACTTACATAATCTATTTCAACAAATTATAAAAGTCTTAGAGGAGCCATAAGTGACGACTATCAAAGATATGTTGCAAGCTTCTTAAATTTGATAAGAAGATACTTTGACTTGTTGAGATCCATTTGATTTTGAGTATATTGAAAGATAGCAAAAGAAGAGGAAAGAAGATATTTGCAAGGGTTGCGGTCATATTGGACACTGCAAAAACTTAAAGATATGCTTGTTAAAGAATTTGTAATTGTAGCAACAATTGCATCAAATTGTTCAATTGTCCTTTTTCTATCTGCTATTCACAATGCAAAAACTATTCTTTTGGGATTTCAATATTTGCTTATTTGTCAACCATAAGGCAGGTTGTTGTTGATGTTGGTGACTTATTGCATGGGCTATTCTTACTGAAACTTAAAGTAAGTCGTCCATTCAAAAAAAAAAGAAATCTTGTCAAAAAGATGTGGTCCCAACAATAATGGATGTAGCCTCAATTGCTATTCATAATAATAAAATAAAAAAATAAAAAATAAAAAACCTTTTTAAATTAAAAATTTATACATGAAATATCAAACAAATTCAATATAAAAAAAACATAGATATAGAGAATTTTTATACCATTAAGTTATGAGTAGGTTGTTTTGTATCTTTTTTCTTAAGAGAATTACTTACAAATATATTTTTAAAAGTTTGGCACAACTTTTTTCACAACTTTTTTTACAAACTTTTTTCAAAAAAAATTAATTTTTTAAAAAAATTTAAAAATAGAAAAAGAATATAAATTCTTTATATATATATATATATATATATAAACAAAAAAACCATTGTTTGTTAATTTTGCTCCAGGAAAAGCAAATAACCTACTCATAACTTATAAAAGATGATTCTTATGAAAGCAATCTTGTTCTTTTAGTTTCCATCCATCCTTGGTAAGTGTTTCTTTTCCTTTCCACGAGGGGAGTTGAGAAGGGGCGAGAGCAGTGGGGGTGGAGGGGAAAGAGAGAGAGCGAGCAAGTGGAAGGGGGAGATAGCAACACTTGGAGACTGAAGCAAAAGAGAAATCACAAGGAAGAGGAAAGAAAGGAAGGAAGAGCGAGTTACCAAGTGAATGACTTACACGCTGAGTTACTGGGTAAGAGAGAGAGAGAGAGAGGGGCTTGGCTTCGCTGTGCTCTCCTCCCCCACCTCCTCTGCAGAGCTGTGCTGTGCGCTCCTCCTCTTCCCTTCCTTCCTCTTCACCCTCCTGCTCCTCCTACTCTTCAGCCTCGCCACTTCCCCGCTCATTCTCTCGCCCACCATCCCCCGCTGGCGCTTCCTCCGTTGCATTGCCCCCGCGTTTCTTCCACTTTTGTAAGTCTTCCTCTCGCCTCTTCTTTAGGTTTTGTTCTCCACTAAACCCCACTCTTCCTTTTTTGGTTCTTCTTCTGTTTTTTTTCCTCTATTTCTGTGCTTTCTGCGGACTTTCTCATGTCACTCCTCTTCTTGACCATGTCCTCTCTTCGTTCCCTTCTTTTTCTCTTTCTCCCAGGTCGTTTCCTTTCCTCGCGTGTTTTTTTGTCTTTCTTCTGCTGGATGTTCCTGGTTTTTGTTCCTGTCTTGCGGTGACTTACGCCTGTTCTCGAATGAATGTGTAGGATAGTGTCGTCGTATGTCAAGCTCATCTGGTTGTTGCATGAATGAGGACCCCGTTCTTTTGAGGCTATGCTGCCGGAGGCAAAGGTTGTGTATTTCGGATTCTAAAGAATGGAAGGTATGAAAGAATCCGGAATGGATGACTGTTAGAATGCTACTTTCGCTCACTTCCCTTATTGCATGTGCTCGCTGTCCGTGAGCATTTTCATACCACAATTCCTCGCGCTTGGACGTCATTCTTCCCCTTAAACTGCTCGGGTGCGCATTCTCTGAGAATTTCTTATTAGCAATCACCCTCCTTGTGCATCTCCAAATTAATTGAGCTGCCATATTGCGTCGTTTGGGATGTGATTACATTGGTTGGATGTGTTGAGAGTGTTGCCAGTTGGAAACAGTTGTCAGAAGGACTGCAACAAAGCAAGAGCAATGTCCCACTATTCGTTTATTACTAGCAATGCATTACTGTATGCTGATATTTGCTGGTGTTTGGTGCAACCTCTAGATTGAAATTCATGGTTATCTTGCATAATAATTTCTCAATAGATTACTTTTGCTCTACCTTTTAAATTATGTGGAAGACTTCGTATCAGTAGCAGGTGGAAGGAAAGCCACTTTTCTCATCTTTGTGGATTTCCTCTCTATTATTTTGTAGGAGTGATTCCTGAACATAGAAGTTGATGGATTCCTGATAGTCATATGCATTCCACCGATGAAATTTGTATTCGATACTGGAAGGGCGAGGTCAAGAACGTAGTTATTTTAGCAGCTTGTTAGAGGGTTCAAGGAAATCTAAAGCCCATGATTGAAAGTGTTACTGATAGAGATGACCTGTTTCCTTTCTTGGGTTTTTTGAGTTCAGCTTGACAAAGTCCTTCAAATTTCGAACACCCTGCATTAAGTTTTCGCTTATAGCAAAGTGCACGCTCTTAGAGTGGAGTATCCTAATTGTATCATAATTTGTAGCACTCACGGATTTTTTTGCATTTGGCTTTGCAGGTGCAGCTGACATACTAACCTACGTTAAGTGCTGGAGCTGTTCATCATCAGTAGTTGTGGTGGTGGAGCAACATTGTTCTGTATGAATGCTTGACAGTGTGTATCAGAGGGGAATGGGTGACGACCTTGATTGAATATTGAGTGAGTTCCACAATTTGAGGAGGTGAAGGAGTTACACATTCCACAATGCCTCCCAAGCGTAAAGCTCCAGCTGCTGCAACCAAGGAAGTTAATGACGACGCTCCTGCTGTAAAGAAGCGAGGTCGCGCCAAAGCTGTTGCCCCCCCTCCTCCGTCAGGGTCTGATCATGAAGCCGCTGACCCTCCTGTACCTCAGAGGAAGTCGGAGAGGAAGCCAAAGGAGGTTGTTAAGGAAGTAATAGACAAACCTGCATCTAAAACGAAACCTCCACCAAAGGAGAAGCCGGTGCCCAAGGACAAACCTGCAGTTAAAACTAAATCGGTATCTGAGGAGAAACCTGCTCCCAAAGCCAAAGCAGCCCCCAAAGCAAAAGCCACAGCAAAGAAGAAAGCAGCACCTGGGAAGACGTCTAAGAAGGCAAATGAAGTGGAGGATGAAGACGAGGGTCAGGAGGAGGAGGAGGTTGTAGCTCCTAAGTCTAAAGCTCCCGCGAAGAGGAAGGCTCCAACAGCGAGGGGAGCTAAGAAGGTAGCTGAGGTGGAGGAAAGTGGGGACGAGGGTCAAAAGGAGGAAGGTGCAGCCCCCAAATCAAAATCCCCAGCAAAGCGAAAGGCTCCAGCACCAAGGAGAGGTAAGAAGGTCAAAGAAGAAGAAGAAGAATTAAAAAAAGAAGAAGATGATGATGGCGAGGATCAAGACGACGATGTCGTAGGCGCCAAAGCGAAATCTCCAGCTAAGAGAAAGGCTCCAGTAGGAAAGAAAAAGGTTGCAGCGGGGAGGGTAGCTAAGAAAGCGGTAGGACATAAGGCGAAAGAAGAGGAAATGGAAGATGAGGGTGTAGCTGAGGGTGAGGAGGGAACAGTAGCACTCAAAGCGGAAACTCTTGAAAAGAGAAAGGCATCCTCAGCTAAACCTGGTAAGAAGACAAAAGAAAAAAAAGAACCTGAAGAAGTGGGTAGCGAAGTGAAATCCCCGGGTAAGGGAAAGGCTACACCAACAAGGGCCGCAAAGAAGGCAAAAAATGAGGAAAACAACTCCGAGAAAGCGAAGAGCGCGGACGAGGATGGAGAGGAGGGAGCGAAGGAAATTCTCGAACCCGATGTTAAATCTGTAGAAGATGCAGTTGGAGTGAAGAAGTCTGTGATAATTGAGCACTGGTACGTTAAAATCGGACTCCTATTGCACGTTGTAGGCTCTCTTGCCAACAGTGCAAGTTGGGATCTCAGCGAGAGAAGATGCTAATTTTTAGGACCTGAATCTACCTTTTTCTCGCATACGAGGTATAAGTAAGGCAAATTTGAGAACCCACAGATTGAAGGTATTCCTAGCTTTATTACCCTGTAACTATATATTACCATGATCTGATGGAGAGGGTCTGGTCAGGTTATATTTTGAGCTGGCCTGTTGTTGTACTTTTCCTGATTGTATTCACTTATTTGTGTTGTTTGTTTGCATCATTGCTGTTTAATAGTAAACAATGTAACGCCTTCAAGATACGTGCACTGAAAATTCAAGTTTCTCTTAAGGCAGCGATCCCAGGCCTCGAAGTTTCAATCAATCCAGAAAAGGTGAGATTCTTTACACTGAACTGTAGGAAAAGGAATTCCCATGTGAAAATTATATAAAGAATTTGCGTATTCCATTTGGACCTTCAAAAAAATAAGATTCTGTGACCTACGGGTCTGTAAGTACGATAACTACATAAATCTTGATTAGGATATCCAGGGATGTTGTTTTCGTTTTTATGTTTATGTTCTGTAGCAGGGGATGCAAGTTCCAGTTAAAGCCTTCTTGGTCTTGATGGATCTGTTTGTTCGTGTGGTGTGGTAACACCGGCATCTCACTCGTCTTGTTAGGTTATAGTTGGTTGCCCTTCATGATGTTCGCTGAAATTTGTGTTTGCAGCCTAGGAGAGGCTGTTTTGAAATCAGGGACAGTGAGGGAAATATCTTCATTTCGCTGCAGGTACTGCTGACATGCCATATTTTTTTTTTTTGTTTGCTTTGTCATGCCTTGCTTCTATGACTGTCTCCTTTAAGCACTTGTATGGTGCAGGAGTCTAAATCTGGTCTTTTGTTGCAATGAAAAGGAATATCTACGAACTCGTGTCTTTTCCCATGGCAAAATAGTTATGTTATGTATGTACACCTTTGATTAAGCGTATTTGTTGGTTGTATATGCAGGGTATGCCCAGACCATTCACAAAGCTGAAAGCTCTTGACCTCGATGAGACAGCTGCAGATATCGTGAAAAAGTTGACGTAGACAATTAGCACAGTATTGTGCTTTGATACAAACTAGACACCTTGCTTGCAAGCTAGGTTTGAGTATTCAATTTTTGATATTTTGGAACTTGAAGTGCCAGCCATTCACAAGTCTTTTGCAGATTTCCAAGCTTTAGGTCAAATTTTAATTATGGTTTTTCACGAAAAAGCAACATAATCAGTCTACTTGTATTCTTATTTGGTTGAACTCTCATAACAAACCACTACTGAAAAGATCGCCCTTGCGTACAATTCAGGCGACTGTTGCTACAGCAATTTCGTGAGAGATGTGAAGAGGTTCCATTAAGCGCGGTTGAGCCCAAATTTGGGGGATTAACTCCTTCAAATTGTGAATGCTCACAATGGTATATGATCAGTTCCATCACACTTGACATGGCTGCCCACCAACACCGTCTGCAATCCAACCATCTTACCATCCAAGATGTTTCTGGCACTGTCGTCGAAGAAGAGGGTTTTCGAGGGATCCAATTGCATCAGCTGAATGGCCTCCTGAAAGCATGCTATCGCTGGTTTGCATACAATCGGAACATTAATGTCGACTTTTACGTCGACGTCGTCATCTGCATCTTGGCAAACTTGTCTGTCAGATATGGCGCTGTGACAGTTGAAGCTCTCGAAGCAGAGGATGCCTTCAATTACATCCTCCAACCCCAGCACTTTTAACACCTTGTCCGCGTGGATTTTGTCGGCATTTGTGAAAATGAACTTTCGTTGAGGCATACTTCGGAGAAGCTCACGGAGGACAGGGTTGGGGTGAAGATTGTGGTAGGGAAGACGCCCGTGCACATATGATAATCGTCGTGGTCGAAGTAGTAGCCTTCAGCCCAGAGTCCTGCCATGGTAGTGCCATAGTTCTTGTAAAGCGCACCGCAAGAGGTGGTCACGATGGCTGGCGCGATGCACAGTTTCTCCACCATGTAAGCTTCAATATTCAATCGACAAGCCTCAGCTAGGCTGCTGCTGATGGGGTACAATGCGTCATCCAGATCAAAAATGAGCGTTTCATAGATCGGTGCTGATGATGATAGCTCCTCCTCGAATCTCACTGTCAGTGAATTCCATCGCCACACTTCACAACAACGTCAAAAGTGAACCACGATCTCACGCCTAAACAACAGGTGGTCCCAACAAATGCTCGTTTGAAGAATTTTCAGCGGTAAACTAAGAACTCGGAGAAGACATGAAAGGAAGCAGCTTTATTTATAGTCGTCCACCTTGAGACTGCAGCTGAGAGTTTGCGTGCAGACTCCCGCCGTCTGGTTCGTCTGGAGTGTATGAGATTCGATCACACTTAGGATAGCCAAAAGGGCATCCAGGTAAATATCGCAGTTTCCAGGTAAAATAATGCAGTTTCCAGGCAAATAACGGGGAGTCCTTGCATCGCCACTTGGGTTGGCGGGGTGTGCTGAGGGACTACTAACCCACCACCAAACCTTCAACCTTGTTACACATTCTTACATTTAAGAAAGTATTCTAGCGGTGGTTGGGCAAAACCACTCTTAGATTGGAATTGTGGATGAACATTGCACAAAGAATTGTGTCATATCTTATTATTATCTATAAAAGATTTTGCCCAACATTATCCTAAGGCGATGAGCAAGCAATGGATTAAACAAAACCCTTTCTTCAATTAATAATGTTGAGTTTTATAATCTTTCCATAGTTGCATAGTTAAAGGCTATCTTCTACAATCTTGAGGTTAGCATATTAAACTTGGGTGTTGGCATAGAAATTTTCAGATTTTCAAATATTAATTTTGGAAAATTTATTTTGACAAATTCTTCTACCTTCTTCCCTTTTAATCTTATACTCTTTTTTTCATCATCTCTGATTTTCCTTTGTTATAAGCCTCTTAGAGTTCTCTTTGTGGGGACACCTACATGTTGCTAATCTGCAAATGAAATACCCGATTGGATGACAACCCCAAAGCTTTGATGTCAACTTTACTTGGGTACTTGCCCGGAATAGTTAACAACTTGCTGTGGGAGTGGTGGAAAGCTTCCAAGCACTTCAAGTGGCACGAAAGCTCATGACACAATGAGTGTTGCAGCGAGGAACAGTCGCAGGGTTGCATGGATTGCGTGACGACCGAACAAACGCAGAGCCCCACAAATAGTCCAGGCTCCACTACTGCAATTCTGCATATGAAACTGGATTGTTTGATCCACAAACAGAAACGGGAGGAGTGAGGTAACAGACGCACCCACACTGCACATCGTTTAATAAACAAAAACAAATACAAAAACAAAATTTCAGGGAAATCAACAACAGCTCACTGTTTTTGGCGGATTGAGCGAACAAGTGGGCATTAGATTTTTTTTTCTCACGTTCAATTCTTTTACAGAGTGCTAGATGTAACATTGCCATGCTGAATCCTTCGGCTGAGCTCCTGATACTGAGAGATGTTACTGAATCAGGATATCCTTTTCGCTAAAGGGAGTTAGATTCCAATAAATTCAGTCAAATCAACAACCGTTGAACAGACTCCATCGCCACCCAGAAGTGTCAAACCATGGTCGCAAGCGTTCCCTTAGACTTGGTTTGACGAATTTACCGTAGAGAAAGATTGGAGTTTGTATAGTGTGCATAAGCTGCCACGAAACAAAGCAGCCAGTGGGGCTACCAGGTGTAGCTAGCCTTAGAAGCCTTTGAATCATGGTTTGAAAAGGTAGTAGTCACTGTGCTTTGACGATGCTTCCAACTCTTTCAACTGCAGCAGAATTCGAGCGTAATTTCCCGGTAAGGTTCTCTCATTGGGAACAGCTTCCGAAAGTTTTTCTCATCGGAGCTGAAAACACGGCAGGCTCATGAGAAATTACACCGCATTCGTGTTAGTTACACGTTACCATCAACATATTTGGACTCTGTGGATAATTACAAGATTGTTCAGTGGCTGCATTCCAAGACAGACTAGACCCGAGCATGGATAACAAGGTTCACCTTGGAGAAAGTCCACCTTTCGGCAACATCAGTTGTCCGTCGGAAGAGCCGCATTAGTAAAACGTGCTGTCGACAGCACATCCACATGAACAGAGGTTACCTTGGCGCTTTTCCCAAGCTAACTGCTCGTATAATCAGATAAACTTTCTGCCATAAGGTACAGCAAAGCACAGCAAACTATCAGCTCAAAAGTATATCGTATCTGCGTGATGAAAGGGTATGGGCTACAAAAAAAAAAAAAAAAAAAAAAAAAGCTTACTATCTGGTATTGTCCGTGGCTATGTTCATTTCAAGGAACGGAAATACAACTTGCACACACAATTGGTATCTTGTGCTGAAAAACTTTTGAGGAAACCAGTTGTCTTGAATCGTAAACTACAGGTGCACATACTGGCAAGAATGAACGATGACATATCTGCGAGTTCGAACTGTTGAAAGGTTCTTTCACGCAGCACCTCGAGTGATTCTAGCACCAGGAAAAGCCAACAAAATATAGACCCTATAGACCAAATTCAGGGCTTGTCTTTGATATGAGCACTAAGAAATCAGTAAACAGATGCATACAATACTCACTTACAGCCTGTGATAGCAAACCAAAAATCCACATATTCTATCATCTCAATAGCTTGCTTTTTTATTGATGTAGAGAACATATTAGTATTTATGGTCATCACAGTTATATACACATTGTTTATTTGCACCCTTTGAAGAAAAAACTTGCCTACTTAGTAAGATACAAAAATGGCTAGCCACAACATCCCAAACATCAAAGCAGAGCACATGATGGACAGATGCAGAGTAGATGTCCCCAGAGCAGATGATGAACAGTGCAAATGTAGTCCTAACGCAGTGGGGAATCAAAAGACTAATTCGTGATCTGGTATGTGAAGGCCTAAAGCTCCATCTTACCAGTGACGATGTTATAGAGGTATTACATGCACTTATACGCGATCCCAAGCTTGCGACTACTGCAGTGAAGCTAAGACATGTGTGCACAGACTTCATCACTAACTGCTTGGAATTCAAAGCAACAAAGAATATCAAGTTTGGGATGCTTGTAATGTCAACCCCAAAGTACTAGTTATTGGAAAAAAAGAATCAAAATCCTATTTTGAAGGTCCTGACCATCTAGGATGCCCATGTGAAGACAGATACTATTGTCAGTTATAAGTAGCAATAGCATACGATGGCCTTGAGTCCAAGCCTTTTAGTATTCACAACGTATATATATATATATATATATATATGGACAATCACCAACTTGTGGACATTGTAAAGTCTAAGAATATTCCTAATGGCGACAATGAGATATACTCTCTCAAGATCAAGTGTATACATCTTATAACAGATGCGATGAGGAAGAAGGCCAAGAACAATATAGCTCAAGAACAATCTGATGAATCTTATCCCAAGTTGGAAAGGAGCACACACTGTTAGCTACACTACCCCATATAGTAGATAGGTAGTATAAAAAAAAGTTAGAATCATTCCCATTCAAGTGGAAGTGGTTCTAATATGCTCGGTTATTTTTTTTCTTAAGTCCTAGCTCGAGAAGTATAGAATCTTTCTTGAACGTCCTATTGCATTTGCAATCTCTGTATTGTATTCCTAAAGAATAATTCAAATTACACTCTTTGATGAAGCTATTCTAATATACACAGCATAGCTCCTCATATGCATGTACGGGTAGCTCTGAAAGATCTTAGTCATATCTTTTGTTATTCTAGCATTTGTATTTAGAGCTTTATTGTCATAGTCTTTAAAGTATGATGTTAGATGGTTGAAACGACCTATATTGTACCTCAAAGCTGTAATGTGGCGTGACCCTAGTGTTGTCATGAATACATGTGTGATTTGACTAGCTGGCACTACTTTTTGCTAAAATCAACCATAATGCCTATCATTCCACACTTCATACTTTTTGGATCTAGATAAGACATTCAATAAATCTTGGAATGTAGTCTCCAGCAACGAAACCCTTGGAACAATCAAAATCATACTCTTCTTCTTCACCATCATATGAGATATCTTTATCTTTTATTATTAGGCTATTATTGAACGTAGATTTTTTAACTCTTTGACCGTTGTCGTGTTGTAGCACGTTTATATAGTGAAAGGTATAGATAAGAGTAATTTATATTTGATACTTAATTATTTTAGTTCAATAGGAACTTAAGATACTTAAAAAAAGGGTTATGAAAGCCTCTTAGATTATTTTCTTGTTTTAATAGCTAACAAATAAAAGTTAGTTGTTAAAGTTTTCTTCTAGGCTATACAAACTCTATTACTGATTTTGAAAAGCCATAAGTTAATTAATATATGATAAAAAAGAAAAATAGTTATTATGGTTGATACTAGGATTAAATTGAGGATAGGATTTAACTTAAAAATCCTTAGAATTAGTTGAATTGATATTCGGAGAAAGATCGGGTATGAAACAGGGTCAAAATCAGACCTCTAGGGACAAAAACGACCGCCGAAGGCAAGGAAGGGGGACTTTTGAAGATCGGCGATTAGGATTAGATAGCTAGCTTGAAGAAGATTTCAGGGATTTTAGCTTGCAACCATAGGATTTTGGAGGACTTAGCAATCGCTATTCAAAGTCAGGGTTTGTATTGGTGTTTTGGATTTTATATAAGACAATGATAGCTTGCATTGTTGAGTGATTCGTAAAATCTGTATAGCATCTATAGTTCAAAATTTGGTATTATTTGGATTGTTAGGTGTGCTAAGTGTATACAAAAATTTGTATTAATTTAATAATGAAATCAGGAGATATTTGAGTTTTGATACAAAGAGTTGTCGGAAGTTGGCAGTTTAGGATTGGATAGGGTTTCTGTGATAACTAAAGATCCACTAATTGGATCAATGTAAATTTTGGTATGCTGATAGAAGACTTGTAGGTTGAGCTATGCACCAAGTTTGAGCTGAAGTTAATGATGAAAGAAGGAGAAATCATCACTAGAGTTTCTGCATCAATCTTCAAGTTGGCGGCCGAGTGTCATTAGTGCGCTTTTTGGGCATTTTCTTGCAATTTGTAAGTTGGGTTGCGCTAAATTTTTTTGAGCATGTAAAAGGCTTATATTAGTATTTGTGTGAAAAATTTCACACTAAGTGGACGGTTAGATTAAAAATTATAGCTTGTCAAAGCTCACTAATTAGGATTAGGACTTATAAACAAAAATAAAAATTGCTTAATTATAAATGAAACGAGGTAATTGGGGTATATGTATGATTGATGTTATTAAGAGGAGTGTTTTTAAACACTTTTTAATTGAAGTTCGAATTATATTCCTTATACATGGATGAAACCTATTAGAGTTTCTTGATTATTTGCAAACAGTACTTTACCTTCTACAGCCAAGTGCCCGGTGCATTCCCAAACGAGACAACATGTAATACGACACCGTCTTTAAGCTTTTTAAGCATCTTATCATCCCGAGAATTCCATTTCTTGTATGCATACATTGTCTTCTATATTGTATTTGTTTTATAGTGAGAATGTTTCAATAGGTCAAAGAATTCTTCCTTGTATCTTTGCATTCTTTTGGCTTCTTCTATGTGCTCAGTTATCGACTTTGTTGGAACACTTGATGGCACAAAAGGAATACTTATCTTCTTCATATCTTCTTCATACGCTTTCATTTCCAGACCAATGACATTTAATTTTTGAAAATCTAATAATGGTATTCTTTATTTATAGTTAGATCATATTTAGCATTGTATCTATTCTTTTGCATAAACAACTTCTTTTCATCGTCAGATAGTGCTCTATATTCTTTTCTTCCATGACAATATTCACCAATGTCCAGTATATTGTTCTATTCATGAATATAAGGATGTTTAACTCGGAGCTCTTTCAACGAGTCATACTCTGCTTGTGATGTCATACTTCATATGGCTTTCCACGTGCTTTGAACAATGTCATCCTCCAGTACTGGATATAATCTTTCAACAACCATTCTACACTTGATACCTAGAACCTTGCAATAATAAGGAACCAATCTAGACTCTTCAACGGCTCTTATCTGATCTTTGGTAGGTGGTTGGTCAAGTGTCGCCTTTGTCACCTTTTCCTCTTCTTCTTTCATCTTTAAAGCCACTTTCAACTTTGCTACTTATTATTTTATCTCTCTAATTAGGTTCTCTATATCACACTCATTCTTGTTTGAATGGATTGAAGATACTGCTATGCATTCAAAAGGTATCAATACTTCTACTCCCTCTTCCTTGAATCTTTTGAAGTACGGTCGAGCTTCAGAAAGCTTCTTTATAGATTTATCTACGTCTTGGAGAATAGCAAATGCTTTTGATACTACATTTATGCCATTGAGATAATAGCTTCTATAGATGCTACAAAAAGAGGAGTTTTATTTTGCAACATGCTTACACTCCTTCTTGTATATTGTGCCATTATAGACTATTGCTTTGCAACATGGAGGTAGATGCAAAGAACCACCTTTGTTAACTATGGCTAGTCTTTTATGATGACCACAAAAAGATATATCGTCTTTTGCTTTGTAGGAGTATCTTGATCTCTTGTTAGTTCCTATGTTAAGTGTTGCTTTGCAATAGACATCTAACATTGGCGCCTCTTGTACTTTATTCTTTTGAGGATCTTTGATTATACTGCTAAAGTATTCTATCAACTCATCATATATCTGTTGTCTCATTTGAACTAGAGTCTCTTAAAAGCGTTCTTGAAATTCATCATATATCTACTATCTCATCTGAATGAGGGCCTTATCAAGGCTCGTTTGAAGCTCATCAAACATCTCCTCATTGATAGCATCAAGATTAGACATGATTTGGATCCTTGTAGGACCTACAACATCTATAAGATCTATGACACTTATGCAACTCATAACACTAAATATGGTGTCGTATTGTGGTTTGGCTACTATGTAAAAAAATTACACATGTATATTTAATGTACAATTTATTACTTAGCTAAATGAAAGTCATATCAATGGATTTTTATTGGTTATAGGATGTGATTAGGTTGCTAGTTTAGAAAGGATCTATTAAAAAGATTATTATTAAGGTTTATATGACCTTATTTTCTTTTTAGTAGTGACTTTTGAAGTTAATTTTATATTGATAGTAACTTGTATATATCTTAAGTCGCCTATGTTAGACATTGGTGATCCTTAAGATCTTATTTATTTCTTTTATTTGGTGCTTAAAACAACAAATATGTAAATCTTATAAGAAGAAGGGTTAAAAAAGGGTCTTTAGTGTAAAAAGGGTAGTTTGGCCATCTATGTGGATGAAAAGAGGTGGATGATAGAAATCTCTATTCTAATTGGCCAAAAATCATGCCCAATGGGCTTTAAGGAGGCTACCCGAGGGTTTATTAGGAGTTAGGGTTTGTTTTTGAGGAGGGAGTCGAACATCAGAGGCTAGGATCATAAGGTTTAGATTTTTGGATCTAGTTTAGGTGCAAATTTTGTGTGATTTGCACTTTTAATGAAGAAGTTATAGTCGCCCAAAATTAAGGTGTCGATTTTGGATCTACTGTCACTCTTTTGGGTGTAACTCGTGCATACAGAGAGTAATTGAAGATTGGCAATTGGATTTGGAAAGGGCACTTTCTTGGCTACACTTTATACATATAGCTTGATAAAATCCAAGCTAAGGTGAAGGAGATATTGGGAGTTGAAGTTAGTGCTTACAGACTTAAGGGCAGTAAGTGACCTGCTTACATAGTGGTTATATTTTGAACTACATCTTATGCAATTTGATATATTTTTGGCTCAAAATTTTCAAGAGTGTATGTGTTTATGTCACAAGACTATATGAAAAAAATTTGTGGCATTAGGATTTTGGATTTGTGAGATATAAGGAAAATAGTGCTCGGGTGTCTCTGAGCTAGGGTTTTAAACACGTGCTAGGGGTTTTGAGATATCAGATGATTGAAAACGAATTTATGGTTGATTCTTTCTTGTGGTGGAATTTAAGAGGATTATCTACACTTTAAACTAAGTTTTATAGAAACAAAATGGTTGGATCAAGAGTTATTGGATTCTAAAGTTTAGCAAGAAATAAGTCCTTGCAGGTGAATAAAGTTTTGAAGGATTTTAGAGGAAATTTGAATCCTTTTTGTACAAATCTACTTGAAAACAAAAGGGTTTATATACATAACTTCTCTTTTGTGAGATTTTATATTATTTTTCCTTTTTATTAACAACAAATCACCTATTGGATTTTTGCCATCAAGTTTCAAATAAACTCTTCAGAGCCATGTATCCATTGTATTCCCAGATAGAAGGCCATGTCATACGACAATGGAATATAACACTTCTATATGAAATCAAACAAATATCATTTATTATGCCATAAGAGATAACAGAGCTGGCAACCCTATGGAAGGTATCTCTTTAGATAAAAAATAAATAAAAAAAAATTTAAAAAAAAATTATACTATGATACTTTATTCTTGAACTTCTTTGATTGTTTGCTCTTGAGCCTCTACAAGAGCTGCCTCCTGTACTATTCCAAGGTCATGTTTCAATTCATCAAGTAACGTGGATACATATATGGTACTGTCATTTATTATAAGTGCCAGTTCATCCACAATTATTTTCTGTATAGTCTCGTAAGGGTTATGAGACATAATCACAACAACCTCGTCGTAGTTGAAGTGTATGTTTTCATCGGTCTTATTAAATACAGCATTATTAGATGTGAGGGAGAATTTTTCAAACACTGTATCAAATTGAGAGACTAGTCTATTATTACTCTCACTTATACTTACATCGAGCAAGTTTGTTACATGTGCCAAGTCATCACAAGAAATCTGTATGGCACTGTCCACACCTCTTTGTAGGTTCTTAACAATACATTCTTCAATGGTATTATTAATATTGTGTATAGCCTTTATTGTGGAGCCAATATAACTTCGAGCATGTTCACACGTTTATCATTAGATTCAATTTTTTTCTTCAGAGACATTATTCTGGTCTCTATCGAAGAGAATTTTGTAATGACAACAAACATGTCCTGAGGCATGTATTGGTCAACAAGCTTGGATTTGAGAGAAAGAGTAGGAGCCTTGGAAACATGGTTTTTGATGTCCTTTTGAATGGCAGATCTTATTAGAAAAAGTGAGGGCCTGTTAGCAAATATAGAAGGAACAGATATAGGATGTTCTTTTGGAGATTTAATCTAGTCATCGTCAGAAAAGATGTTGTCTTCACTAAGACGTACTTTGTTAGGCAAAGAAGAGTGTGAGAGACCTGAGGTATATTTGGGGCAATCATCCTCGTCTGTCCACCTAGTTACAAACTTCTTCAAAGCTTCAGCTTTTGCCTGAAGAGACTCAAAGAATCTGAAAGACATTGTAGTATAGTAGAATTTACAATATGCAAATAGTTACACAAATAAGTAGGAATATATAGTCTCGGCAAACAGCAATACAAGACTACATGACCTTAAAACTCTACCCTTCTAACAACCTTTTCAATTTCTCTAGAGTAGTGTCTAACCTTACTATATTGGACTTGGATATGTTGGATGAAGAGGGTTGATCCTTGGTTAAAAAGATAATATTTTTGTCTCCAATGCATATTTTTTGTATCATTCTTATTTTGTTATACTCAAAGTAGACATCGTCCTTCTTTACTATTCCCAGTCTCATGTATACAATGATACTGTTGATGTCTTTTTCAAGATTCTTACCTGACAGTCCAATGTTAATTTCAAGGTATTCCTTTATTTTGTTTCTGACTATTAGCTTCGCCATTTTGTATAGATACTACGATCTTCTTGTCAATGATCATATTGATATAATATTACTATTATCTTATACTAGATATAAATCCTATCCAGTCTTATAAAATGGTACAAAATATTACACTGCAAATGCTATGTTTCCAGTCCGATTATCAGCGCTATTGTCACCTCTGATACAAAAGGTATCCTTGTACAAAGTACAAAGAACAAAAGTCACCATAGACATTGATGTTCTATTATTCATCATGTCGAAATATACTATACATCGCTAAATAGAGAGAATATTTTCTTTGAAGGAAGCCGAGAATGTATTAAGACATGAAGCATTTGAAAAAACAAAATATGATTTATCATGCATCAAAAAAATCACAAAAGCAATGGAAGTCCTAAGAGATGATTTTTATTGCACTTTCATATTTGATGGAAAGACGTTCCCTGAAAAGAAATTAAAACTAGAAAGAAGAAAAAATAAAGGAATGAGAGCAAAAGATACATTGATAACTATGAAGAATATATTTAACTGAGACCTTTCAAATGAGAAGAATGCAAGATAGTACTATGGTGCATTTATTGAATCGGTAGAGCTAACAATATCAGAGGCACCTACAGTACTTAATGAGTGCATAGTAGGTGAATATGAGGGAGACGTTACATGTGCACAAATGTGCAAGAACAAAGAAGTCATTGCCGTGCTAAGCAGTGACTATAATTCTTTATTATTTGGATGTCCATAACTTATCAAGGACATTGATATAATAGCAAAATTTGTACATATCATAACACTGCAAAGTATATATGACCACCTCAAGATAGGTCATAAGCAGTTTATAGACGTATGTATCTTGATGGATACTGACTACAATGAAAGGATCAACAAAGTAGGATCCAAAATAACTCTTAGTAAAATAAGAGCTCACAATAAATTGGAGAATATTAAATTCTGCAAAAAGAGTAGGCTCAACATAGATAGGCTAAGAAAAATATACAACTACTCATATTCAACAAATAAGACCAGACGGTTCTTACTTAAAATATATGAGCTGTTTGATATGGTAGGCCAACTAGATGACTTTATTACAATCTTTTAAAAAAAAAAAAATTTAAACGAGTTGATTCCTACTGTCATTAGATCCCTAATAGCATCTGTAAATTCCTTCACCAAATATTTTTGGTCCAAGAGTTGTAGTATCTGGTCAATAGGATTTGATATATGATTCTCAATATAGTATAGATGATCTATCTCTAAGTTATGAGATCCTATTAAATATGGTGGACACATTTTGTGACCTTGAAGCTTATATTCTTTCTTACTTTTAACAAATACAAAATCCAACTTGTCACGAGGTTTAGTATCTATTCCTAGATGTTTCAATCTATCAATATATACTAGTAAGGATGTGCTTGCATTAGATAATTTCTTCTCCAATGTCTTTTATTTTTTATTTATAATTATTAAATCATCTAATGGAATCTAATCTTTCACTAGTAATAGAAGCTCATATCTAACGAACTCTATTATGTCTTTGTATGGTAAAGAGTCTATTACCATCTTTATTAATGACAAATACATGTTGTTTAGGAAAAGACAATTGTTCCTTCTAGACACAACGACCTCTTATACACAACCTTCCATTTTTCTGCTACTAGTCCTACATATCTCTTCTTTGTTATTAATAAGAAGGTTTCAAATATGCTTTTAAATTCTAGTCTCATTGGAGCAAGAAACTCTTTTGACATCTCATTAGATATAGACATGGCAAGAGACCTGCATGATTCATAGTCTTGAGTGGTAGGAGATGTGAACATACATGAATTTGTATCACCATATATAAGATTCACTAGATACCTAGATGATATGTTGGCTAATATCCTTGTCAGCATAGATCTATCCACTACTGTAGTTGATTCAGTACCTTCTAAGAATTGTAGATATAGAGAGTTGCAAGTCCCATATGAGCCGTACATAGAGTTAGCACATATCTTCAGAGTAATTTGTCTCTTCTCAAGAATCACTTTTTTTATGCCAATAGCACTATTAGATTGTACTTTAACCTTCTTTCTTCTTATAATCAATGTTTTCAGAAGAGATGGCACCAGTCCTAAAGGTTCCTTAACAAACCTATAAGACCTCCTATCTGACACTTCTATATCAAAGCATGGTTGATTAATATTATTCTTAATGAATGTCGAATAGCATATATTATGACTTATGATTACAAAAAGATACAGACTACAGAAGTTAAGTAGAGAACTCTACTTATAAAGCTCGAGAGTAGGATTTGACATTATAGCGCCCTCGTACTCAAACTTTTCAAGTAATGAACTAGTCTTGTCAAAGACGACATTCTTATTATGACATTCTTTGTACAATTGGGACTTTACTCTTATTTGTTGACCTCTAGTATAGAGATCTTGAATTCTTATTCTTACAATAGCTGACATCTCTGTTACGATAATCTATATGTTTATGCTATTAAATAATATAATAGTCAGTGTAAAGTTGACTATACAATATCTTCCAATTGTCTCATTTGAGCTTTTATTTCCCTTTTCATATAGATTAAATACCTCTTTGTATAGAAGGTCTATCTTCTTGTTCCCTGTAAACTTTTCTAAAACAAAAGAGAGGCCATAGCTCTATAGCTTATACTCCTTTGTAACGTACTGGTACACATCTATAACGATGCGTCTAGGCAGATCAAGCACTATATAGTCATTGAAGCGATATTCTGCGCTGCTCTAATTTACAACTATCTTTTTGGTATCCGTGTCACTAACTCTAAAAGCGGAAGGTAGGCTAATGAACTTTCTTTATAGCCTTATATTAATGTACTCAAAGTCAAACGTGAATATATTATATCCTATTACAACATCCAGATTTATCTTCTTAGTGAGCAAGAAGTATGCTTCTATCAACTCCCTCTTGTTTATAAATATTGTTGCTTTTGTATCATGAAGCTCTATCTCGTACTTTTTGATGTATAGAAGGTATTTCTTAGATGTCTTAGGCATGAGATATCTGTGTGACACTATGGAGATCATAAAGATCTGGTCTTTTTCTATACAAGGATCTGACATGGAATTGTTGTTAGAGGAGTATACTTCTATGTCCATACACATGATTAATGGTCTTGGCACATCTCTATTGTCTAAAGATTGTATCGACTTTCAACTACACATATATTCGAAGTCTGTAGAGTATAGCTTTATACTATCGTTAACAGGCACACATAGTGCCCTTATCCATCTTGAGTAGCTTATGCTTGTAGCAGTAATAAACATTTCTTTGGTCTTTATATCATCCTCATATGTTCTTATATTCATCTTCTTCATTAGATTTGAGAAGTGCTTTAAAGTAATTCTCTTGTAGAAGTAATACTTGATAAACCTCTTATCACCTTTAAGATATGATCTAAGCAGCCTCCTAATAAAAAATACTATCTTGGCAATGTTTCTATGACTGACATACCTACATATCTTGTTTATTCTCTCTTGCACTTTGTTTTTCATGTCAGATACAGGTACATAGTTGTGAACAAGAAAGTCATACACCTTGACTGTAATACACTCTCCTGTTATAAGATTCTCAAATCCATACATTGTAATTCTTTCATCATAGGTTCTAGCTCTCTAGTCATATATCATATAAGAGATCTCCATAGTTCATATAATTGTTGTGAGAAGATGATCATATAGCAGATCTTGAAGCAGCAAACTCCTAGAAGTCAATTAAGAATATTGATTCTTATATTTTCATTTTTTAAGTGACGAGTAATCGTTATCATATTGTTCCTCATTCTGGTAAACTCCTTTGTAATTATTATTAACAGTAATATTGCTAGGTTGTTATAGCATCTCTTTAGTCTTTCATATGTCTCTAGTGTGACTCATAAGGTGCCATTGCCAAATAAAAGAAGATATCTAGATGAGTAGTAATATACAAACTCCTCTTTATTGGAGAACTCTTTTCACATAACTTTAGGGACAAATACTATGCTTGTCTTAACAAGCTTGATACTAACAGCACTCCATCTCTTACAAATAAGATATTAATCATGTACAAAGTAGGCTTTGAGTCTTTGCTCGTATACTAGCTCAAAATATGATACCTCATTCATAGTCACTCTTTTTATACTTAGTGGTCTCCAAAAGCATTCTTTCCACCTATTTCTAGTTAATACAGACACACACTTTCTGTCTACGTTTATCCTTTGTTTTATGAACTTATTAGGCTGAACTATATTGTTGCAAACAGTCAACTGCTCTTTAAATTGTCTTACCGCATCACTCCGTTAGCCAATCACTAGCTCACATTGGGGGTATAGAAGCACATGTTGGTAACAAAGGATAATGACAGATTCATCATATTCATGCTTCCAAATGTATGGCCCTTTGATATATGGTATAGACATTTTTATACTAATATCATCGTGCACATCAAATACATATATGTTTGTTGAAAACACATACTCTAGTGCTCTACAATAAAGTGTTGGATCTAAGAACACTTCATTGTCTCTAGCATTAAGCAATATCTCTTCTTCCATCAAATACTACAATTTTTGAAGGCATATCTGAGGAGGAAAGATCAATTGCTCCCTAGAGATAAGAAATGACAAACAAAAGAATGATAATGATTTGCCTCTTTTAACATCCACTTGTACCAAGTCTATAGAGTACATGAGCTCTTGGAGCTCTTTAGGAGCCCTGCCAACAATATCTTCTCCCAAGGAATACAAAGGCTTAAATCACATTATCTTCTTACCACCTCCATCACTGTCAAGTATATTATAAACGTACTTATAATAGTTGGACTCTGGTCGTTTCAGATGATCTGTAGTATAATAGCACAGAAGAAATTCAAACACATCTTTGTTAGATAATCTGTTCATTCTGAATCCAAGAAAGAATCCTATATCACATGTATATATTCTTGAATAAGGACCATCTTTAAGATATTGCATAGTAGGCCTTCCTTCTGACCTATATCTTTCTTCTTCTGATTCTATAATTATCATTGGCTTAATAGAACACTCTTTTGCATATCCTGCTACAAAGAGTTCTGGTACCTCTTCTTTGAAAGCAAATGTTTGTGTACGGTGCTTAGAGGCCTTCTCATCTTTAACTATAACACTACACAGCTTAGTAAAGTCATCTTTTACTTCTTTGTAGACATTGAATAACAATAAAACCTGATCTATAACAACTTTTATATGCTCTTCTCTTTTGATGTTACATATTATAATATCTTTGTTTTCTCCTCTTTCAAATGTTATTGTTGTAAGATCAGTATGTATGGAGTACTTTGCTTTCATGGATACTAGAACATTCTTTTCCTTGACAGAGAACAGACTAGATAGCATAGGCTTATTCATTATGATATCACATATCAACTCAAGGTCTGGCTTTTCTTTGCTTATAATAACAAACAGTTCTATGTTTGTGCTTTCAACACAATTTGCAATATCTATAGAGATTGTATTACTAACCATGTTGACAAGCTAAGTATCAGACACAACATATGATGATATATGTCGTATCCTCATTAGCTTCAGATTAAAGTCAAAGACAACTCTTACAAGAACCCTTATGTTACTGTCTCTCAAAAGGAGAATCATAAGAGTAATAACCAGGGCATTGTCACTCTTTGACGCATTAGCAATCTCTATTTTGGGATGAAAGTGCTTATACCATTGATAGTTCCTAGTGCATTTTTCAACAGTAGGAACCTCTTCTTTCAACAGTAGTAACCTCTTCTGATACACATATGGTATCAAAGAGGATGTTTGCATCTATGCCAGTAATCAGCCAGATTAGAGTTACCTCTCGTACAGAGGAGGAATCCATTATCTGTAAGGGCTGAAACCTAACATCCATAACACCGTTAAAGCTCTTTAAGCAAAACCTGCCAAACGGGCCGCAGATTTTCATGGGAAATTGAAGAGGGAAAAGTTCGTAAAAAAACTAGAGTCATGATTAAAATAAATATATATATATATATATATATATATATATATATATATATATATATATATATATATATTTGTTATTAGTATTCTACATAACGCGGAGCGAACACCACGATTGTTTCGGAGTCTGGACGAAAAAATAAGATTTTTTAAGCTTATTCCTCTGGGTTTTATCTTCTCGATGGGTTACTAGACTTGATCGCGCGACATCCTGCAACAAGCTACCCAAGAAATCAGCTTTTTAAACCTGACGCGTGACTTCATCTGATCATCCTTGCAAGGATGCTGTTTGGGAAGAATCGTTTGACGATGGAACGTTATTATGCAAGGAAGAACACGGAAGACACCGATTAAAACAATTACAAGTACTGCAGTGACTAATTACAAACTGTAAAGCAAGGATTAACGAACTGTGGAACAAGCCAGCTTGTGCACAAGATGGGACATATCTGCGCAAACAAAATACACCTTCCAGACTGACTATTTCATATTAAAAAAGATTAACCACTACTGAATGCAGGACATGTCGTTTTAAAAGCGATTGATAGGATGGTATGGTTACGATTATCAGAGAGGTGATTCATGAATTAGGAACCAATTAGACCCAAGTATTCCTGCATCAAATTGCAAGGCTATCCCGGCATTTGTGTAAGGTTCTGCAAAATGCAAGAACAAGGTTGAAATATGTTGTATAGATGTTGGAGCCAAATACTTGGTGGAGAAGTGTACAAATAGTAAGGTTGAAGCATTTGGTACAAGAACAAGAACATGTAACAACAAATTTGTTGCACTGACAAGGTATGGAATTAAATATAAGCTTTTCTTATCATTTATTAAATTTGTTTAAATCTAACAAATGATACACAAAATCATTAACTGGCAAGTATTTAGACTTTTTTCTTTTTTTTTAAATTATTTTTTGAAATTTTACAACATTTTCACCAATCTAATTCACACTGTAATGCTAGTATTTATGTATAGTTTGCAAGGTAACAAAGTGTTGTCTAATGTTGGTGGTACAGAGAGACCAAAAAGTATCAAAATCAAAATAATTGTAAGAGATTTTGCTGATGCAATTAATTAGTACATTATTCAATATTGGTGATGCTATGCAATGGGAAGTTTGGAATCTTAAAAATTTATGTAATGTTTTGCATCAATTAATACTAAATTGTTTGCAACTAAATATAAAAATTGATCAATTCAGTGTTAATTAATCAAAGACCAAATCTTATCAAACTTCAATCTCATGTCTATCTTTTATATTATTACAAATAATTTATATCAAGAATTTTAATAGAACTTTGTTTTAAGATTTATCAGATATTCTATTACATTTCAAAATATTCTAATACAATCAAAATTTACAAATACAAGTTAATTTAGAAGAACCATACTAAGCAATAAGATGGTTGTGATTAAACCCAATATAAATATATTTATTGTAAGAATATATTATATACAAATTATCTAAAAATATAAATCCAAGTTTTCTGTTATTAATATTGAATTTTTAAAATGTTCTTTAGATATAAAATATATTTTTAGTTTTCACATATGTATTATAATAAACCTAAATATAATAATTAAATATAATTGACAGTGCCACTAATAAGTATGTTATTGTTTTAGAATAATTAATAATATATATTTATCTATTTAAATAACATACATAATTAAATTTTATTTAAATTTTCACATATGTTTAAGAAAAACCTTTATAAAATTTAATTAAACTCAATGCCACTAATAAGTATATTACTATGTTTTAAAATAACTTACAATAAACCTTTATTTAAAAATTAAAAAAAGAAAAAAAAGAAAAAAAATACATAAATAAAATTCAAATCTTACAAAACAAAATAAACTCCAATGGTGATTTTTTATTATAATATTTAAATAAATAGTTTATTAACTTTATTATAACTAAAAACCATTCAGAAGTTCATAAAACTAATTTGAAGCACTCTTTGAAACATAAAATAAAACAAAATATAAAATAATCAAAAAATATTATATATAACTTATGAAATATCCAAATGTAAAATGTAAACAAAAAGTTATATCTTCAAATACCTTCTAAAATATAATAAAATTTAATAGAATCTTGGCAATATTTGTATTGATTTTTATCTTTAAAAACCATTATAATCTTCTAAGATTTTCCAAAAGAAGTTTTTAAATCTTCCATTAATGTCTAGAAGTCTATAAAGAGCTTTCATAAGCTTCTAAAAGCTTCAATATAGTCTTCTATAATCATCTAAGAGCTTTCTTAATTTCTTATAAGTTTCCATAGAAGATTCTTCAGATCTCTAGGATCTTTTATAATTCTTAGAACCTCTACTTAAAACTTCTATAAAACCTAGTATAAACAAAAAGACAAGACAAGAATTATCTTAATCTTGCTAATATAAGTTTTGGATTAATTTGAATATTGCCTTGTTTTTAATTTTATATTAATTTTTTCTTCTTATCTAAGAAAGATATATATATATATATATATATATATAGATAGATAGATATATATATATATATATATATATATAAATAGATATATGTAGTCTTGTGTTTCTTTATATCTTTGTTCCTTGTTTTTACATCTCTAACAATAAATGGTTTGTGTTAACAAATGCATATAAGAAAATTTATACTTAATAATAAAGTATTATGTATGCTTTTTTTACTCCAAAAAAGTTTTTAATTATTTCAATACATAAAAAATATTATCATTATTTAAATAATTTTTATTTAATTTAATATTGAAGAGATTTTAAAGTCATCAATATGAATTTAAAATCATACAAACAAAGCATAACAAGAATCTCAACAATAATAACAAGAAAAGAAGAATTTCACACAAAAGTAAAATTTAAGAAATAAATAAAAGAATGTCACAAAGTCCTTTCAACTTCTACTCTCTCTATATATATATAAATATAAAATCAAATAGAGAATTAACTAAATTTAATATTTATTTCCAAAGTGAAATTATCAACTAGAATTTAATGGAATTTACAATAAACATGCTCAAAAATTTCTCCTTTCAAAGGGATTCAAGACACTTCACACCCTCCTGGATACCCAATTTGCAAGGACAAGCAAATACAGTGTACCTGAAGAAGTGGTCGTAGGGGTAGGCACCGGAGACCAATCAGTGCGAGTCCACGTAGGCACCGGAGACCCGCGGGTGGAGTCGAGGTGGCATGGAATGCTTGGACATGGCAGCGCACAACGAGGAGGGGGGGGGGGAGAGGGGGCCGAGGTGTCCTGCCGACGCCGGAAGCTTCCGTCCTCCGCTGCCCTCCCTTCCAGTCTTCGTCCTCACCGCGCCTCTCTCCTTAACGTATTTCGCCCACCAAACCTCTTCTTCCCAGTGCCTTTCCCCTTCTCATTTCATCGTTCTCTGCTTGCAACTCCGCTTCTGCTCATCACCCGCTTTCGGGATTGCCTGCTCACCCTTCTCTTACCCTACTATTCCTCTGTTATCATCGCACTTTTGGCATTTCTCGCATAATCATTCACTTCAGATCTTGTGCTTCTCGCTTTCTTCGGTGATTGGATTATTCCCAGGTTGCGGTGTCACCAGGAGCTTTGGCAGGGGAGAATTGCAGCCAGCGACGAATTGGGTTGAGCACTATGGCCACCACGGGCGCCAATCACACGCAAGCCAAGCTTGTCAGTAGTCCTTCACTTCTTTGGGGCGCTTTCTTCGTTTCGTGCTGTTTTGTATCACATGGGGATTTGGATTAGATGATTCGTGTTGTTTTATGTTCTGGCGGTTTTATTGAATTTTTCCCGTTGCAGGTTTTGCTTGGAGACATGGGAGCTGGGAAATCGAGCCTTTCTCTACGGTTTGTGAAGGGCCAGTTCTTTGATTATCAGGTACTGGGTGGTGCATTTGGTGGATATTTGTTCCTTCCTGTTTCTCAATTACTTCCATGTCTATTTTTCAAGATCATGGCTGGATGAATGACTACATTAACGGGAATGGAGACCGAGCACGATCTATGTTGGCTATGTGTAAAACCTAATATATGTTTTTGAACGGGGCTGGGTCATTCTTGTAGGAGTCGACAATTGGAGCAGCTTTCCTCACACAGACATTGGCAGTCAATGAGACTACGGTTAAGTTTGAGATATGGGACACAGCTGGGCAAGAAAGATACCACAGTCTTGCACCTATGTATTACAGGGGTGCTGCTGCAGCTATCATCGTATATGACATCACAAACTCTGTATGTAGTTCATGCCCATCTGATGCGCTGCTTTAACATCTAGGGTAGGGCTCTGGAGTCGGTGGGTTTGGGCGTCATCGCCACGAACAGACAAGCTTTTCATGTGAATTTCAAGTTGATGGTAGCTAGAATTGGGGGAATTCAGCGAAGCTCTCTGAGCCCGTCCGTGTCTTTATTATGTTAGGAATTGTGAAGCTTCAAGGACATAAACCTCCATGGCATATGAATTAAGAGGTGGTGCGTTTGTAGAACAGTTGGAGATCTAGTTATAATACATGTGGACTGCAACAGCGTCACACAAAGAAATTCTAATTTAGGGGCTCGCCTTTTTCGAATGTGGCCTTTGGAATGTCAGTGTGGTTCATGCTTATCCTTTTCTCTGGGTTTTCAGGATTCTTTCGGGAGAGCGAAGAAATGGGTCCTAGAGCTTCAAAGACAAGGTACTGGAGTGTAACTTTGCTGTAACTTAGTCCTGTGGAAGCAGAATCTTTCTATGAAATACAATGCGTTCTTGAGTATGCATGTGGCCCAATTGGATGGCAACGATCAAGGTTATTTAAGTTTGTTGATTGGTGGATTGTACAGGCAATCCCAATTTGGTGATGGCACTGGCGGGAAACAAGGCTGATCTATCTGCGAAGAGAAAAGTCGAAGCAGAGGTTTGTTGCACTTACCTGCTTTCTAGTGTGCACGTCTGAAGGAACTCTTGGAACGTGAAACTTGCTAGCAAGTTGTTGGTGTCATTGGCGGGCTTAACAGGGTGCTTTTCGTTTCCAGGAGGGTCAATCGTACGCCGAGGAGAATGGGCTGTTCTTCATGGAGACTTCAGCTAAAACTGCTCAAAATGTGAACGAGTTATTTTACGAAATTGGTACTTGCTTATTGCTTTTCTAATTTGGTTTCAGTTCGATCTCATGTATGGGAAGAGAATTTTTTGTGGTTCTTGACAGGGCGATGGTGAGGGTAACATCATGGTTGCACATGTTTGAAGGAATTCTTTTCGTGTCCCATTACAAGCATGGTCGAAAAGTGCATCTGATGCTCTTGCTCTGTGTAACTTTGATGCGTATGTTTCTGATAGCTTGTCTTTTATACTAGGTGACTACATTTGAATACCACGTTATTTTGGTGTGTGTCATAGACCTGATTTTTTGATGATTTTCGCAGCAAGGAAGCTACCCAAAGCGCAACCCGCCCAGGCAACTGGAGTTTCGCTCACAGATAAGGCGTCAAGCCGCCTTACCCCTGCTAAAACCACATGTTGCGCGTGAGATAAACGTGAATGTCAGGTGCTGTCAGCAGGGTTTGTCTTTGCTCTAAGTGGGGGTCTGAGAACAGGGACAACAGGTTATGCAGGCCCGATGGTGCTCATGTTTTGGGTGGTGGGCTGTGGTGTTGCGGTTGGTCACACCAGCAAGGTCGATAGGAGATTGAAGGGTATAGAGGGCAGCTGTCTGGTTGCGGGTGTCCATGCTCATTGTGCACGCACTTTGAATGTTTTTTAGGGTGTTTTGCACACTTTGGCATGCCTTGTACAAAGTTTGTCCCAACAGATGGTGTAGAAGAGATTTATGAGTGACTTGTGTACAGGCTCAGTTTCAAAAATGCCATTCTTTTTGTCGCATCGATCAATGCAGATGTGTGCGCGTCTGATTTTGGAAACATGTACCCTGAATTTGTTCCTCATTGTGCATATGCCAGGGGAAATGCGTCTTTTGTTTCATCTCCTCTCATGCTTTAGAGTATATGGTTGCATATGTTTTGGTCAGTGAGATTTGCGCTAATGTCTCAGAATTTTGATTCTGTGCACTGCTGCTTGACCACCCATATTGTGTCGTCAACTTAAGTTCGCTAAGTTCTAGAGTGTGACGTATTTATTACATTGAGGATGAAATGATGCTAAGGTTTTTTTGTTCTTGTTCTTCTGCTTGAGGAATGCTTGCTGTTCGCACTGTTGTGTTGTTCGTAAGTTGTGAAGTATTAAGTGCTATGTCCAGTGGGATAATTTTGATCAGTTTCCAATGTAAATATTGGATAATTGAGCATAAATTTGGACTAATCTTGACCAATTTACTAGTTAAGGATGTAAGCATGGATCATTGCTTGGAATAGTGGTTCAAAACCAAAGTTTTTTCAAAATATGGATATCTAATATACTTAGTTAATCTAAACTCTTACTTCCAGAATTGGATATTAATGGAGTAGATTCCATTCAAAAAAGATAATTTTATATGCAAAACATGGCATAAATCAACCTCCAACTATGAAAAGCTATGACAATGTAATTAGATTTAGATAAAATAAAGTAAAAATAATAGAAGATATAGAATTAAGAATAAAAATATTCAAACATTTGTTTAAAAAAATGAGCCAAATTTGTTTTAAATTAAAAGATATTTCTTTTTATAAATAATCAAATAAATAAGTAATTAATTCTTACAAAAACTATTAAAAAATACTTAGTCAAATATCCTCTTAAATTAAATTATAATATGTTTCTTTATTTTCTTAATTACAAGTAGTTACTATCAAACCTTAAAATATTAAACTTGTTTCTGTTGCTAAAGATTTGGAATTCACAAATGTTATGTACTATATATATATATATATATATATATATGTATATGTGTGTGTGTAATTTATTTATTGTAAAAAGTAGGAATCATTTAAAATTTACCCAAACTATTTAGACAACTCTATAAGATACAACAAATTTTCTCACAATTGAAGTTGAGGTTTTTTCCTATTATTATTTATTTCTTTATTTACTTATTAAACCTTAGCAATGTAGTAGCTATTGTTAAATACTGCTACAGAATTAAAATATAAATCAGTCTTTTATTTATGTTTAAAATAAAAATGCAATAAATTATATTTTATATTTTTGTAAAATATTTGTAATTAAAAAATAAAAAATAAAAAATAAAAAACACCATGAACTATGAGTTTTAAATTTTTGTATTAACATATGGTGCTTTAAGCTATTTTTTTGATTTTTATACAATATATTATAATTATGTATTGCTTAAATAAATTAAAGTAATTATGAAACTTTTGTATATATATATATATATATATATATACACACTTACTTACTTACTTACTTAGGTTTATTGAAAATTGAAAGGCTTGGATTTCTTTTGCTACCATGGAATTTGAAGAATAATTACTCCAAATAAAATAACATGTGTAAATGAATTTCTCGCATTCCTTTTCAATAAAAGAACATCAACATATATTTCAAAAACCACTATTATTTACAACCACAAAATGGTACTCTATGCAGTAAGACTGAAGGCCAAAGAACAAAGAAAAAAATGCTAGCCATTTGAAAGAAAAATTCATGATGTATTACCAAGGTTTCAAAATGGTTCCAAGCCTCTCAGACCATATTGTTTTATTAAGAAAGGCAATGTTTACTTCAAAAACCTTATCACATTGTCCTGATTTTTTTTATAGTTTAAAATATTTATCCCAATTGCATTTCACCAAATTACTATCACAAGTATTTGATAGCCTATAAATGGAGTGAGGAGGCAGGCAAGGTGAAAAGAAGAGGACGAGAAAGAGGCCAATCAAAATCCAAATGGATCTTCTAAATTGTAAAATATGTATAATTTATTCACTTTTCAAAGAATATGGATTACACAGACCCAGTGACTGGGCAGAGATACCCGATGGTCTTGCACCAGTGTACCTATGGATGAGAAAACAATCATCCAACCCAGCGGAATCGTTCGTCCAAGTGATGAATGGTATCCTCATCCAACTCATTAAAATAGTTCATTCATACGTTCGCCCGTCGGGTTTGACAATGATACAGACAGAGCGAGAAGAGGGGAGAGTCGGAAGTGCCGCTAATCGGTCGGTCGTTTGCGAGTGTCACGCTAATCGGTTCAAACGGATCATGTCGTCGACATCGCGACGTTGATTTGCTCGGCGGAGTGACACAATCTTGGAGGAGAAGCTTTGACAACATCTTGCCTCTTTCGGTTTAGGAGTAGCAGTGCTGCGGGTTATTGTCGTTTGCTTTGGGTTATTGCGAGAGTGGTGCTTTTCCCTTGTAAACGGCGTTGCTGTTGGATGCTTGATGTGTTTTTACGGGACCAATTTGTTCGTAAAGACTCATAGCAAGGAAATGGAGGGCGTTCGAGATTTGAAAGTTAGATTCCAAATCATGAGATGCTATATGTGAGAGAGGAGTAGTGGACAGGTTGTTGCTTATCAGATTGTTGGTTCTCTGAAGGTTATTTGATTCCGCAGTTTTAGGCTTTTGAGTTGACTCCTTATTTGCCGCATTCCGAATATAGTTGGCGTTCTGTTCAATGATTCCTTTGAATTTCGAATGCGTGCCTCTCCTGTTTCAGATTTGAGTAGGGCGATGACTGTATAGAATTGGCGAGCTGTGGATCGATGCTGTTCAGGAGCCTGTCCAGGACTGGGTTCAGAAGTCCGCCTTTTGGCTGAGGAGCACGAGAGGCTTGTGCTCGCCGTGTCACCAGCACACCATGACCGCGACGTACGCCACCCGAACCCTGGGGCGAGGAGTTGGCGACACACGAATGTTGGATATCCATTCTGAGTACGCAGGTAATTGTCCATTTGGAGGCATGCTGGCTTTGTGGGAGAGGAACTACTAGGTTTAGGTCTCAATGTGTCGGAGATTGTGTTTCATCTCCTCTTCTAATCAAATATTGTAGGAGTGTACTCTTACTTATATCTCTTTCATTGGCGTGGATGACTGACCTTTTCTCCATTTTCTTCCCAGATACGGTAACAGCAAATGAAGCACCCAGCAAGATAAAGGCGAGACTGTCAGCTTTGTCCGTGTTTGCCGAGTCCCAAGGCTTGACAGGGTTAGTGTCTTTCCTTGCAGTGACGAGCGCAATTTCATAACCCTGTAGGTATTGTAGTATCCCGAATCGCACCATGTTTAATCTATGGCTGAATAACAGAGCGCATCTGATTAGGGTTTATCGTTTTGAAGAAGATCTTTTACAGGCTCAAAAAAATGTTGATGATCAGATTGCAGCTCTGAGATTCTGGTAATGCTCACTTAGTTACAGCTCTTTGGTATGCAGGCAGGCAGCATTTGATGGCCTTCGGAGTTTATGCTCTCAACTCCAATCTGAGGTACTTTTATGTCTACCAGTGGATTCTGAATTATGGTTGTAAGCCGTCAGTTGCAATTTTCGCTGTTCGATGCAGTTAGTCAATATTTTGGGATCATGAATGAGGTTAGTGGCTAAGGTGGATGTGCTGTGCGCTGCAGCTTATGGACACGCGGAATTTCTCAATATTTTACGGTTTTGTTTTCTTCATGTGCCGAGAGCTAGGCCAAAAGAGCATCTGTAAGCTGACTTTTGCAGCTCTTTTCTTGCCGAATGATTTATATGCAAGCTCACTTGAACGGAAATTCAAATTCCATTACCAGGACTAAGTACTGGAAGCATGATTTGAAAGTCAACAAAAAAAGAATGACCTACATGATTCTCATTTGCTTTTCAGTAGCAAACTACTGCCGTAGGTCGTCTCAAGACTTACATGATAGCTTTTGGCATGATTGGTGCAGCTGTTAGTACCGCTGTTAAAGCATGGAGATTGGCGTTGACGGGACGTTTCAGATTACTTGATCAATGGTGTGCTTTTGTCCAGGTATATGTCCTGTTGAAGTATGTGCATGTGTACTATGCTTGCCTTACAAATGTGTTAATGAAGATACAGTCCAGTGAATTAAGTGGGTTTAATGCCACTGTGTGGTTTGACCCTGCAGATACATCAGCGACATGCTATATCAGAAGACACTTGGAGACAAGTTCTTGAATTTAGTCGTAGCGTACATGAAGACCTTAGCAACTACGATCCAGAGGGTGAGTTTTCCGCTGTAGATTTTAAAAGTACACTTGTTAGGGTTACGCTTTGGGGCATCATGCAACGGCATCGATGCACCGCAGTCGCTAAAAAGAAACTGTTGTGCTTTGCATGTGCAGGTGCTTGGCCAGTACTGGTGGACGAATTTGTCGACAATATGTATAGGTATGCTACTGCACTCTCTTTCTGCAATGTTGAAGTTCGTGGGTGTAAATAGCTTCTGCTTCCATGGTTTTATGAATTTGCTTAGTTTGTGTCGATTTGTGCAGGAAGAATGCCTGTTCTCGTTGCAGTAAGGATCCCCACTGTGTTTGTAGTTGCGGAGTAGATGCTATGCCGATGTTGAACACAGATGACTCTTCAGGGTCGTCTTTGCATTGCCGATCTAATACCTTGCCCGGTAAGAACCGCTTTCTTTATACCCGTGAAACTTCCAGTGAAGCTGTTGTTTAACTGAAATTTGTTGGGGTGGAAGGTACTTTTTGTGCTTCTATATCGATCGAATTTTCCTGCTTCAATGGAGTTTTATTGCGTTTCTTGCTTTTACCCTGCACTCACATGTTTTTATTCACCTAGGTATGACAGCGCAGGCTGGAAGCAAAAGGCGGTGGAAAGACCCAACCGAGGAGGCCGCCCAAGCAGAATCAGTGAACTGCCTTTCTCAAAGGTTAGCGAAAATGCCCAGTCCCCTGGGCACAAAGCGTATGCGGACAAGTGGAAGTGTTCCATTGGAAGTATTCGATCCCATGGAAGATGCTGATGGTGGTGTGCAGGAGGAACGAGGTAGTTGGGAGCAACATGACAGAGCCAATGTTCCGGATCAATTCGCACATGGATCGAATATGGCTCAGGTGAATATTCTTATATCTTATATTCTATGCTGTGCTTTAATCAGCACCTATTTGTTATGTAGTTCCACCGAGAGGTATATTTCCAGCATTTATTGAGGTAAGCATGTGGGTGTATCTTGTACTTGGTGGTTCGATTTTATTTCGTAAGCACGAAGGCTGAAAATTTCCTGTTGCTGTAAAGGATTGGAGTTGTCTAAACAGCGTTCGTTGGAATTTTGCTGTGTGCTGAAGTTGGCTGCAGGACTCTTTTCCCTGTCTCAGAAGGGAATAGAACCATCTTGAGTCTGTTATGTTACTCAGCTGTTATCAGTATTCTGACATTATTTTAGCCATAGATTTAGTTTTTCGGTTTTCATGTACTGACGCCCCAAGCTATTGATTTCGTCAGGACCTGCCATCTCACACCAGCACGGGTCGCTATGATATCTTCCTGTCTCCTTCATGGCAGCCATGGCCAAGTCAGGGCAGAATTGAAAACCGTCGATGGGGTCAGTTCCATGGGTCTTCTAATGTCCAAAAGGCAGAAAAACCTACCGCTTGTGGAGGTTATTCTGCAGTCATGAGTCTGCAACAAGATCTGATTTTGCATCAATGATGCACGGCTCATTGTTTTTCCATAGGTTGTATACATAATAGATTCTGTCTGGTTCAGGAGAGTATTCTGACGAGGTTGACCCTGTTGCACCTCATACAAATTTTTTCTATACTTGGGATTTTCATGATTGTCATGATTCTTTGTCAATATATATTTGTAGATGATTTTTTGTGACCTGTTTGGTTGCTGGAGATCGTTCTATCAAGGAAATGATGTAACGAGAAATGCGTCCCAATTTTTGGAACTGTTCAAGAGTTTCGTGAGACAAAGGTATTTAATGGAGAATTACTTCAAGCCCTCAGTGGTGGCCGTTTTTGCCGAGTTGATACATCATTCAGGTTCAAAGCGAATTAGTGTTTGGATGCCCTTATGTGTCATACTTGGCGAAGGAGATACGCTCTGGTTTGATGGCTCTTAAAGCACTTCCGCAGATGTCTGATTGCATTGTCAACTAAGAGATCCTTAAATTAGATAGCTAACCATAGTTCAAGAGTATGGTCAATTATATAAACTCTTTGACCAATCTCGTTGAGATCTGAATGTTGTCTAATCTGGCATATACAGGAGTTCGGGATGTTGTAGGTGGGATCCTGTGGAATATACGTCTTCTCTCAACAGGTACAAAGAATAGGGGTCTTCTAAACAGCTATGTGGTGTTAGCTGCCACTTCCAGAACTATCGAGGCTTAATATGCTGATCTAGGATCGGAATTTGAAAATTTTCTAACTCAATTGCACTCTGATGCTATTGTTGGTCCTTATTAGATTGAAAAGATTTCAGATTGTGTGGACTAATAGTACCTGTTTGGTACTTGGAACTCATCGTTATTCCTGATTCAGAAATTTTTACTCCATATGCTCGACACTTACAGATGATAGCGATTGATGCATGATGGCAGCAAGATATATCACTGCTGGGCTTAGAATCTGACCAATCCAAAGCAGCAGAGTCCACTATGCAACCAATTCACCATAGTTTAAAGAGCTAGAAAAGAAAATTACCGAAAGTGCTGACACTAGTCACACAAAACAAAATGCTGCAGATTGCACGCAAAAACTTGCACCAACTCTTGATCTAAGCATCACATACACAATATGCAATTCAAGAATTTCAACAACCGTGTAAATCCAAAACTGGGTATCAGTAGGGTATATGGTAGTGATGAGCAAATGTAACCTATTAAGAACAATCAAGAATAATGCCTAATGCCAGCACAACCATTTTTAAAGACATTTGATGGAATAAAGATCAATCTAAAATAAACTCATGTAGGGGATATTTCTAATTTGTTGAAGCATTATGAAAATCATTTTTGATAAATATACAGGTATAATTTATTTTGTTTTTAAACGTTTAAATATGTAATTTATTGTTTTTGCAAGTCTATTGATTATTGTACAATATGTTGCTATTGTGTCTATTTAACATATTATAGCAAATCAATAAGTTTATTGATAATATTTGATCATTTAATTTGTTATTTATGTGTTTAATAGTAATCCAATATTTTTTATTGGTGCAAGTTTAATTATTTTAGTACTTAATATTTTACATGCAATATTGCTATAAAAAAGAAGATTTAGTAGATATAAGGCAATATACATATAAAACTTATATAATATGTTAAAAAATATTTTTTTAAGATTTTTTTAATATGCCATTTTCTAATAGAATTTATTTCTTACTAAATAAGATTAACCTCAAAGACATAAAAATGAACTTTTGGCAAAGAAATATTTTTTATACTAATCTTGAAGAAATAAAAATGAACTTTTTGGTAAAGAAATACTTTTTTTCTTCTTTTTTTGATCTTTTATAAAGACACTTTCTACTTGTATGCTTATTACTTGTTGTAGATAGATTTATCTAGAGCACACATTAAAAATGTGAACCTATAAGAAAGTTTATTTACTGTTATTTACTCTAACATCTTAATGAATAATTCATGTTCTATTCTATACTGCACGTAGAAAACATTTTCTTTCGTACCAATCTTGTTTGAACCTCTTTTTTCTACTGAAAAGATTGCGTATTATAAAATAATTAATATGTATTTATGTTAAATTTTGTTAAATATTTAACTTAAATATTAATTATTATGATTAATAGAAATTATTAATCAAAGTATAATTAGAAAGAAATCAAATATATAACAAAAAAATGAATCAATAAGGTTTAATTAAAATGGTGAATAATTAAAAAATTACAAGAATAAAATATGAGATTAAAAAAATATAATTCAGAATAAATTATCAATTGCTTAAAATAATAATTAGTTATGCCTGTTTATCATTCACAATTAATTTTAAAAACTACATGCAAAAGAAAGTAGAAATAATGCATAATATTGTATATATGATTATCTAAGTTTATCTATTTAAAACAAATAATAGATATAAAATATTATCAAAATAAATTTATATTTAAAAAATAAAAATTTAATATTAGTATAATTCAATCATAATTCCAAATTTTATCAATAATACATTTTGTTAATTTTAGCAATCAATCTTTGCATTGTTTTAGTTTTCTATATTTGATAGATAAAACCATTTGAAAGAATTTACATATAGAATTTATATATGTAAATACAATCCATCACTTTGATAGGCTTAAATTTACATAATAAAGAAAAAGATTCAAATGAAAGATACTCAATCAAGACACACAATCTCCATGAACAACTCCTTTTGTTGCCCAAAATTATATATTTACTTTATCAACTAAAGCCTTAACTGAAGTTCAAATGAGTGCACATGAGATATCTCCAAAGTCCAGATCCAAAGTCCAAAAAGGGAGATTGATTGGAATTCACAAGAACCATTGTCATGCTCATTAGCACAAATTTCTGCTAATACTACATATGCTTACAAGTTTTCTTCTACAGTAATGCAAACGCGGAACATTACCTCTTGTGCTCTTGCTTAAGTAATTATCCTTCTGTTTCACGGATGAAGCACCTAGAAATATAGGGGTGACATTGCCTGCTTTGCTCGGGGTTGCAGAATTCCAAGGCTTGGCAGGATTTTAGGCTCACAAGTGCAGTTCCACAACACCGTAATGCACTATGAAGAACAGCATCTTTCAATCTCGAGAGCACATACTCAAATAAGTTTCTTATGCCTCACGTATTTGTTCAGTACAAGAAAGGTACAAGAGCCTTGCGACTGCTGGGATAATCGTTGAACTTCTTATGATACCACTCATGATTGGTCTTCGCACGGGGTCCTAGATTTGCAAGAGTGGACAGAAAAAAGAATAACCCTGCAACCGAGTTCGTCGCGATCGCCCAGCCAAGCCACTCCATTATCTCGCAGAAATAGTTGGGACATGTGATGTACTCGTACAGAAACCCTCTTGGAATCTTGTATGACCGGTCTTCCTTGTGGTCCCTCAGATTCAGCAACACATTGTCAGCCCAGATGTTACCTAAAAATCCTCCCAGGAAGATCACGGCGCCCAGCAAGAATTGCGGGCTTGACAGCCACGAGGAAGGGTAAACTCCGTAGTGGGATATCCATCGTGCTTGAATGTATGAATTGTATACATTGAAAAAAAATCCTGAGGCCACTATGGCGGCTGGCATGGCCTTCCCATCGGCTCGCATGCGGAAGGGAAATATGAGCGTTCGGTGGAAGTAATGCAGTTGATGCATTCTGGCCACAAGAAACATCACTACTGAGATTCAACCCCACCAATCCAAGATGATGATCCACCATGCAACCATCTCAGAATCATTCAGCTGGCTAGAAATCCGAAAAAGAGGCAAGCAATAAGCACGATATTCGATACAGGTGTGTTTAGGTACATACAAGGTGCGATGAATTTAAACGCTTTTGCAATCGAAACCCTGCCCAAGTCGTCACAAGACTTTACCTTAGGAGGACATGGGGAACATGCTGCAAGTGAAATTGGCCCGCGTGGTAGACAAGTGCCATGACGAACAAAGCCGGCGATTCCATGATAATCCAACCCTCTCGCACCGCCACGCTGAATCCCCAGCCCCTCCGCACATGGCGCCCGTATGGCGCAGACGTGCAGAAATTCACCAGAACGAACATGATCACAGCCATGGCGAGATAACCCCACAGCGCGATCGGGTACCACTCCTCATCGCCCGCGGCCTTCCCCATCGTTTCTGCCTGCTCGAAATCACTCTCCTCCTTCTCCTCCTCCTCCTCCTCCTCCTCGTTATCGTCTTGCAACGCACACTCTCACGATGAACACACCTTCGCAAACCCTAAATCTCAGTCTGTAGCCTAATCTCTACAAGAGCGTGGAAGCCTCATCAACTTTAAAGGCATCAGGATGTTGCGCATTTCAGTATAAACTGTATGCTCCTTTGATACACCCACATGCAGAAGTAGCACGGATATCACTGTAGACGTTCCAGATTGATTCTTGATTATGTGCCGTTTGCTAATTTTGCAAAGAGTTTAGTGTAAGAATTTACTGCATACATGTATTTTCTTTAGAAAAGTTATCCTATTGTCAAGAAAACAAACAAATGCTACCTTACAAACCATTAGAAATGAGTGTTTTTTTTTATGTTTTTGAATATATATATATATATATATATATCTTTTGAAGAATTATGAGGTAAGTGATATGTGTTGTTGCATTGTGTTGTTACATTGGCAACTCAATAAAAATTTATTGTGCAACATAGTATTTTTATTTTTATGATTGAATTGAAGATCATTAATAATATACTAATTGAGGTTCAACAATTATCTCGATAAGAAAAAAAACGTTTTACATTTAAAAAAAAAAAAAATACAAAGAAATGAATAATTGATGTAAACAAGTGTTTTTTTATTGACTAATTACTTTTATTTTATTAATTGATATATTAATTTTTGTTTACATGAGACATTTTCAAAACAAAAAAGTATTAACTAAATTCACAAGAAATCATTTAATAAATGATGTGTTTCATATATATATATATCAAATATCCTAGCAAAAACATCCTAGCTGATTAGGCATGATTACAACCAAATACTCTATTTACTTTTGGTACAAAGCAAGATTCTTTACGACTAAAACTAAATCACACCTCAATGATTTGCTTGAACATGTTATTTCCAAAGCAAAGCAAATGACCACAATCAAATTACTCACATATATATATATATATATATATATAGAGTTGTGCAATGACCACAATCTCGATAAATTTTTCACATATTATACAAAATTCAAGTAGTTCAAACACTGCTCCAAAATGGTCCACAACATACTCCAACTTCCACCTAAAATCCTCTCTCTCATCCTCGTCCTCCAATGAGCTTAACTTTCCTACTAGGCTCACATCTCTTCATATAGTTTTCAGTGGTAACATCTATCATCGCGCCCATGAGTTGGTAACGTCACAAGAAATGAGACAAGTTTTCGAACCTTGGCAAAACATCCTGTCCAGATGCTACCCGTCATAATTCATTCAGCACAAGACCGAGGGTATCCATGAAAATAATGTAAGATCACTTGCAAAATTAAGATTGAGGTTCATCAACCAGATACCGGCATTTATGAAAAATCAACCACGCGTTTGCATCTGCACTGTAATCCCTTAGTATTTGAACCCATCAGCGTAAGTTCTAGAGGTATCACCCCAGTGGGTAAGCTCCAGAAATTCACTGAAAGTAAGCAATCCTGGAAAACGTCTGCGACAGTCAGCAATGTTTGCTTCATAACCTTTCTCGGAGAGAAACTTTGCTATTCTGTACAGGTCTCTGCAGCACACAAAAGAAGTTTTGTCAAGTTCTCTATATCTATTCTCAAAGAGAAAAGTTTTGTTCGTGTGAACGTGGAGAAATCACCACTCATAATATAAGCAATTTCACAAGCTCAATAAGGTGCCATTGGAACATATTATGTTTGACACGCATTTCAAATCCGAAATTTCAAAGCTCACTGAGATCAACGGAGTGCTGTGAGATTGCGCATAATGGAAGTACCTGTTCAAGAACCAAAACAAGAACTTCGGAGGGCTGAAATGGCTCACACTCGAATCCTGAGCTTTTGAGTAGGCTTCACACATTTGTGCTGGAGTAAGCTCATCCCCTGCCAGCTCCAAACTTACTCCACCATACTCCTCTGGCTACGTAACATCACTAGTCAATTAGACGCAGCTTATGTCCTTCAGTGAAACTTCATAAATGGTCCTAAAAGTCGTGAACAATGTATGGATTTCAATGTGTTACCAACACAAGGTTATGCACTGGAATTTGAAGTTCAGATATAAGTATGCACGTACATCCTTCAAAGCAATTCCTGCGGCTAACCCCATGTCTTTGACTGAAAGCAGTTGTAGGGGCTTGTCACTTGGCATGCTGAAAGGGAAACTCCCCTGTAATTATGAGCAAGAAACAGATGAGAGAGTCTTCTGTGAGAAAACAAGTTCGAGAAAGAATTATCCCGTGAGAAATAGAAACTGAAATTACACACACAGACTCAGAATGCTTTGCGTTCGCTTTCCATACCCGGTATAAGCCGGGTACAAAACAGAGACATGCACTTATTAGAACTTCTGCACACTTAACAAGAATGGTTGATGTCTTAAGCAAATGCACTTTTCCTTCCTATATTTGTAATTTCACCGTAACTTGACGACCTTAATGATAGTACTCAGATGATAAAATAACAAAATGGCAGGCAAGCTGACACAAGAGGCCGAAAACATTAAATGGAGTTTCGTAAAATTTAATAACCTTCAAGATTTGAGGTCTTGTGTAAACCTTCCAAAACTCTTCCATAAACATAGTTGCTCGAAGATTGGTAGTCTGTATGCCTGAGTCCCGAAATATCTTTTCGATGTTGAACTTCTGCTCCACCTGAGAAATTCCATGCCCACCACCTCCTACAGGAACAAACTTTAACAATAAACTTACTACCCTAGAGGCGTTCAAACATGTAAGTGCACAATTATTTACACCATTTCTATCCTCGCCTACGCGTTGTCACTCTCAGGAGATGCTTCACTCACAAACATATCAAGGACAATATCAGAATGAAGATGCATAAAGGTTGCAAATCACAAGGGAAACAGAGGATGAGTAGCTATAACACTAACATTGAATGACAGGTGCATTCGTCTCTCAATATATTACACCTCGTTGGGATATCTGGTGGTCTGGTGAAAATATTACACAGGCCACCACAATATCTCTTCCCGCAACTTATACAAGCAATACCTGAACTATTATAAACGATGTGTTCGACACCCGCAGAAGCAGCAGCTTTAACTAGTCTCTCCGCTCGAACTTCACCTGCTGGATCAGCCTGCGCACCATCTTTGCTAGTAGCATGGCAATAGATGGCCCTTACTCCTGGCAAAAATAACAAGCGAGTAGTTGAAAGACGTCTGACGAACATTCCATGAGCATAGCTCAATTTGCAGCTTAAAGCTTCCAATTGTTCTGGCTACAATTGATCGAACCAAAATAAATCTTTAAAACCATTTACTGTGCGAACGTTCGAAGGTGCAATGTTCTGTGATGTACTGATTCGAGCTTTCTTCCAGATAATTCATAAGCAACATTCAGATTGACCTACCTTTCATGACCTCGCTCAAGCTATTCGAATCGTCCAAATCTCCTGCAATTGCCTGCGCACCTTTTCCGGCAAGATTGCGAGCTGCAGCACCTTCCGGCGAGCGAGTCAAAAAGCGCAGCCTCGAACTCTCGATACCAGAAGCTAGGAGACCATTCACGGCAGAACTCCCCGTCCCACCAGTAACTCCAACCAACAGAATTGCGTCATTGTTCTGTCCCTGCTGTATCATAGAACCCGCTGCTCTCGCTATCAATTTCCGTGCACCTCCACCGCCAATATTTCTACGCTTACTGACCAGCAAATTCTGCAATTTCTCCACAACAAAGCAATTGAATCCTGTACTGAGCGCTGACTTCTCCAATAGCTTGGTGTAATGTACACGGTCGTTGCAAGTGTAGTACCCTAGTATTTGCGGGGAATGGGAGGTCTGGATTCTCGATGAAGGATTTCTTGATTCCCGCAACCTTCGAGACGATTGACTGCCTGTGAGATATCCACAATCACGTGCTGAGCTGAGAAAGTTTTCTCCACTGATCAGGGTAGTGGATGCGATGTGATGATCCACTCCTGGGGGCTTCAGTGCTGCGAAGCACGACGCAGAAGCAAGTGCCATAGCTGCACCTCCAACACAATCGGCGTGGCAACCTCATCTCGACACTCCCACAGGTTGAATGGACCACTGCCACTCTCTTACGGATGAATGACAACATCCGCAGCACGCGCCAGCATCCTTTTCTCATGTGGGATTTCACTGTTGGATTTTTAGTGAAAATAATCAATTCATGAATGCTACAACTTGTTTGAGCGGTAAAGAATGTTGATCAACGTTCTTAGTGCAAAAAAAAACACAAAAAAAAATTTTAATGTAAAAAAAAAATCCATAAGAGTTCTCTTGGCTCAATAAATCATTTCCTTGATTAACGTAAACGATCAAACTAAGTAACTGGATCCTTAAATCCCAAAATCGAAGGATGGAAAGGGTGTACTTACTTAAAAGGAAACAGGGTGATAAAAATCCCTTTTGCACTCACCCTGTAATGGTCTCCTGCTTTCGTTGAAAGCGGAAGGAGCTCGTGGGAAGAGGGCAGCCAGATGGATGAGGAGGACCCGACATGGATGAAGCGGAGCCTGGCATGGATCATCTCTCCCGACACCCGCCTTCTCTCCATTCAAATTCTTCCACCATCAAAAGTAGCTCCTCATGTGCCCGACTCGTCCAGCACCTCGCAAGAGATTCAGGTTAGTTGCTCGTACAGTAATCTTGAATCTCCTTTTGACCGTTCTTCTGAAAAACCTGTTAGAATACTATCGTTTCACTTAATCGATCGAGATAGTTGATGTGCAGTCTAGTGAATTTGAATATGCCCTGCTGAAACCTTCCAAACTTCGGTTCCATTGCCTATGGGATTGAGGTAGTTGAAGAATTTGAATCTAATGGCTGAATAATTTCTATGATGCTGTTCTCTTTGAGACTGGTAACAGGTCGGCAAGCAGTGGAAGAGAAAGCACTTGCTGTGATTGCACATCACAAGCAGGCTGCAGTGGAGAGGAAATGCACAAGTTAGGCGATTGTGTCCACATCCATGTTGGTCTCTCCCTGACCCTCTACTCTCAGTAAGAGGGTGAGCCTGCTAAAAATATGGAACCCATGCTGCACCGATCTACATGCAGAATTTGCGTACTCATCATCCGAGACCTCTCATTAGCATTTTGATCAAAAGACGATTATTGGCTGAGTTGCCCTATCGTTGAACTCGATATCGCCAAGGATATCGTAATGATTCCGCCTATGATATCAGAAACGTCAGCAACTTTGCAGCCGTTTTTGTGAATGGCGGAGGGTGTCCTCTATTTCTGTCTCCGGGTGCGACATTACAAACTTGTACCGGTTGTTTGCGATAATAACTTGCTTTAACATGTGAGCAGTCTGGTTTGGAGGACACCTTCATGGGAAGAATAACCAATTTCTACGAAAACGAAGATAAGTCTCCGTAGTTTCATGCGCAGTGGTTCTTCAGATCGTATGATACCATAAGTTGCCAACAGTTGCTTGCCTGAGTTGGTGGTATTTAGGTTGTGCGTCTGGCGTGGTCTTGCAAAGTTTCATCGGGAGAATTTTTGTCAGATGGTTTGTTGCGCTTCCATGTTGCGGTGGTCTTACGTTGAAGTTAACGGGTGAAGAAGGCAGGAATCACGACCCGAAGAGAACCTGCTATTCTGAAGTGACTAATGCAAAACCAACATTATGTGATTGTGGGGAAAGTATATGTTGTCAGAATTCCCTCAAAGGTTGGCAATATGATGATGTTTACTTTTCCAATAAACTTCGTTGAAAGCCTGCTCTGACATGAACGGTTGCATCGATGGGATGTGATTCTTTGTCAGTGGTTCTTTTTCAACTTAGAAGGCTGCAGTTTGGCGGGTGCATTTTACTTGCGTCATACTCCTTTCCTAAAATCTGGCCCTTGGTGGCCGCTTGCGTGCGGTTAGAAGTGGCAGCGTTTACTAGACACTCAAATTTGAATCTCAGTGTCATGCGTTCAATCTTGTGTGATGGCAGGAACGATCCGGCAAAGCGTCAATAAAGACCACGGATTGTGATTTCTATTTTGATAAAGGTTATATGTTTCAATATGGAACTTTTTACACGTTCCCAAAAGATTCACCTGGTTAGCATTTGAAATTTTATGGGTGTTTGAGATCGTTAAAGTTGAGTTCCGTCGTGATTACATTGGTATAAGTGTTCAGTGCTTAAACATTTGAAAACTGCTTTAACAGAAAGCCTTACTTGAAAAAATCAGGTACTGATCAAATGTTGTTTTTGTTGTATGTTGTTTGAGCTGGATGCCATTTTCGCTGCAGAACCCCCTAGACTAGCCACAGCATAAAATAAATTCCACATTGCGGGAAGCGGTCGTGCATCTAGGGGAGGGTTTAAATCCTCGAAAATTAGTATTTCCAGCAGCAACTCTAAGGACGAGAAAATATTTTGTCTACTTGATTTGTACTCATTGTGTGGTGCCATGTCAACCGGAATGTCTTGGGATGAACCTAGCAGACATCAGCCTTGTTACGGCACGACGCCATCACATGGTTCTACAGGCAGCCATCCTATCCCAGATCTTTAACCTGTTTCATAGCACTGTCCACATTTACCGCTACTTTTAATAATCGCAAGGCAATTATTATGACTACGCGATAGATAACTTTCTGCAGGAATGGACTACCGTCCTGAACGAGTTTGTATGTATATAATTAAAATATCATTACCGAAAAAAAATTGTAAGTTGTCCTTCTTTGCTGTTGATTTCCTTGCACCTGGAATTTAGTTATTAAAGGTTTTGTAGCATTGAGTTACACCTTAAGCGTGAACACTTTGGATACATCTCAGCGAATCTAAGATTATTTTGTTTTAGACGAGTACTGATGTGCTTTCACGCTCTAACCGTTCTTGTTTTTGATGAGTGTGAAGGGTGTGATGACGGTCTTGTGAAATCGTGTGGACTTGCAGATCCGGAACGAAGCTACAGACGATTACCTATAATTGCTGAAACTATGTCAGAAGTATTCAGGAGGATTCATTGTGAAGGGCAGTGAAGAAGATGAAGAAGATAGAGATGATGAGCCGCGTGCAGGAGAAAATGAATTGGAGCCGCTTCTTGAGGCACGGTGGGTTGGAGAAGTGAGCAAGAAATACAAGGAGGTGATGGAGCAAGTGCATGTCACAGTGGATGCTGACATCCATTTGCTCCATCACCTTGTATTTCTTTTGTTATATTAGGAAATTTACACACGCAGGTCTTTGCCATGTATTATCAAAGTCCATGCAATTAAATTGATAAATATGAAATCAAATCTTTATAAGTGATAACAGACATATCATGATACAAAGTTAATGGATACCTTATGGATGTAGAAACATCAATAGACATGATTGTCAATTGGTCATTAAATGCAACAGATATAAGTAATAAATTATAGACCAACACAGTCTAATTCTAAAGACTAATAGCTTAGTTCCTTCTAATTACAATAGTGTCATTTAAAAGATCAAATAGTATGTGCTCAATATCAAAAGATTCTAAAGATACTTATTTTATCATCTTAAAAAGGCCATGATTTAAGGACATTAAAATTGAAAAAAATTGTGTTGTTGCAACAATCCAATAGAGATATGATTATAATATCAAGCAAAGCAATAATTTGAGATATATAAAGAAATGTAATAAGCAAATGATTTTATTTTATAAAAAAAATTATTACTATAATTAATAATTAGAAAGAGATGTATGTACTTTGCTACAAAAAACTTAAGAATTAAATATTTATATTGTAAAGAAGATCAAGGTGCTTAAGAATTACAAAAAGTTTTAATAAGATGAAGAAGAAACAAAGTGAGCTCAAAAATATAGAAGGTCAAATAATAACAATCAAATTCAAGGAGCTATCAAGATATTAAGTTTGATAAAGAATATTTATGGCAACAATGGTATGATTGAGTCCAATTATAAGTTCAAATTGGATACAAAATATTTGTGTAATAAATTTACAATGCATTATAGAAAGGGTGTTTTAAAACTGTAATTTTAGTATAAAAAATTAGATATAGCAATAATACAATACAATAGTATAAATAAGAGCAACTATTTGTGAATGTAAAAGAATGCAATAAAATAGAAATTTGAAGATAAATCAAAACCAAAATAAATAAAAACTAAATAAAAATAAATAACCAAAAGTAGATTTGTACAAATAACATAGTAGAAATTAATAGGTAGAATATAGTGGCAAAAAAATCAATAATAATAACAAAGAAAAAAAAAGAAAATATAGAAGTTGAAGCAAAAAGAAGAAATAAATAATAAATTAGAGAGTGAAGGTAAAATTTATCATTCAATCCAACTTACAATGTAGCTTCAATTGAGAGTTTTTTGTAATTAGTGTTATGAAATAAAAATAACAATTAATAAGAAACAAAAGAAGAAAGAAAGATTAAAAAAATAAAAGAAGAACAATGGAAGAAATATACACTTTAAAACTAGATATAGTTTGTTTATTGAATTTTTATTTAATAAATGATAAAAGACAAAAGTAAAAAATAAAATTTATTTGTATAATTCTTTTATTCTTTTAAAGACATAAAATAAAAATAAATCCAAATTAATATAAAAAATTATTATAATTTAAAGATAAAGAATAAAAAATAAAAATAAATAAGTAATTAAAATTTATCTCAAGGATAACTTGATTTTAAGATCAAGAATCCAAGCCTCACCAAGACTCATAAGTGGTGTGTAAAGTATCTTGAAAGAGCCACAAGGGCTAAGTCTTATCCTCCTAACTATCTCCAAGGTGCTTGTCACGGACACAGAATACGAAGAAGAAATCTAAACAAGAATTTCAAAATAATAGATTGATGCATGAATACAAACAACATGGTAATTTAAATCTCAAAGTGTGTTTAATGAAACTCTTCGATAGACTCTACCTCTTTCAGATAAACTGTGACGACTTCTAACAACTTAGGAAGCTTCTCAAGCAGCTTCCATGAATTAGGAAGCTTCTCAAGTAATTTCTACTAGCTAGGAAGCTTCTCAAGCAACTTCCACTAACTAGGAAGCTTCTCAAGAAACTTCCACTAACTGCTAATGGAAACTTTTAGAAGGTTCCAGGGACTTGCTTCTAGAATGTTCTAATTTCTAGAAGGTTCTAAGACTATGTTCCTAACATCACTCCCTCCTTTAGCTTCGAGGTCTCCGAGAAGCAATGTTGTTGTCAGTCAATACCAATGCAAATAAATGAAGATTTTTCGCATAACGTCTGCTATGAATTCCAATTGTCTTTCATGAGGCAAGTGGTTCATCGGTCCTTGAAGCCAACGGTAGTGGCCCACGCCTTCAACTTTTGACCAAGCATGAACTTCCGTGTCCTCATTGTGAAACTGTCCTACAAATACACCTTCTGGCTGACCATTGTAAGCAAGCTCGACTTCAAATACAATCACCAGCGATCGATTACTTGGTATCCTCCATCGTCGTCGTGGTGCAGGTGGTTTTTCATCTCGAGGTCGCCTTCGTGAGCTAGTAGGTTGAGATGATATGATTGGCATGGTATCTATCTCTTGGCTATCCATGTCGAAAGACCAAACTATGGCTATCAGAAAAGATCTACTCTATCTTGGAGAAAATAACTACATCAACTATGAATTTTGGTAGTGTTCTCCCCTCCTTTTATGTTACTAGATGAGCAGGCTTCAGAAAGAAGTTATCCTCAAACCGACTTAGGTTTCTGAGGATATTGTTGATGAAACTCTTGTACCTTTTGCGGCGCATTGGCGAGATTTTTGGTCGGCTCCCATGTTCGCTCATTGATATCGTAGCCTCTCCAATGTACAAAATACTCCAATTTTTTCCATTTACGCTGCAAATCTAGCACCTTTTCTACCTCGTATTCCTCGTGGTTCTTGATTTGATCTCAACAAAAAAATGGTCCTTCATGGCGAGTTGGTAACTCAGGACAATACGCCAATGGATTGATTTGCTTCAAGATGACAAATGGTCTCAACCTGCGATAGTCCAACTTATCACACAGCCGCTTGGTCTTGATATTTCGTCGAAGTAGCCATACCTTATCTCTAGTTTTAAAAATAGGTGCTTAATTTTGAAGTTTATCTGCGGATGTCTTATAAGACTCTTGAGCAGACTCCAATTTCACCTTTAACATAGATTGAAGCTCTGATAGCTGCTTCACAAATCCTTCAGCTGCTGGATTGTTATTCATTGACAGACTTAACAAATCAAGCTTTGGATGATATCCATAGTTAGAAAAGAATGGTGTTTGTTGAGTTGACGCGTGCAAGGTGTTGTTATATGTAAACTCGGCTAACGATAGATATCGGCCCAATCATCTTCAGCGATAGTTGATCTTTGCATTATTGATATATTCAAAACTTGATTGAACCGTTAGTTTGGTCGAGTTTGAGGATGGAAGTGAAAACGATATCCGCCAATATTTCAAAGAGATCTCAAAACTTTTGATCTGATTGAGTTCCTGCGATGAGCCGCGATATCATACGGTAGGCCATGATGTCGATACGTGTCGAAAGGGCCTTTAGCGTATCCTTTCACTTAGCGATGTCTAAAGAATAGTCGCCATCTTTAGCCGTCGATCTACTTATGAAATCTTGTAAAATAATTCGATGGTGGCAGGTCTGTAATAAAGTCCATGGAAATTGAAGACCATGATCGCCATGGAATTGGCAATGGCTGTAAAAGTCCGTAAGGGCGATGCCGAGGATTTTTAGATCTTGAATAGATGTTGCAAGTGAGGACAAAATCTTTCACATGCTTCTACATTTGGGGCCACCAGAAATCTCGAGGAATAAGTTCCAAGGTCTTGTTGAATCCAAAATGTCCCGCAGCTGGAAAATCGTGACGAGATTGAAGAACTTGGAGCCGTACTAGTCCTTTCGGAATATACAACCGCTCCTCAAAGTATAAAAGATCTCCCTCCACTTTAAACTTGTCATTATTGGCACGTTGCTTGATATCAATTGCTATTGAATCTTCAATGGTCGCGGTACGTACCTAATTGAGGAAGTCAACATCGATTGGTACAATGGTAACGTGAAGTCGGAATTGCTCTGGCTTCAATAGCGTCATACACTGTTGGTCGAATGCTGCCTCTCCAGCCTTTGGTACAAGATACGATCTCCTTGATAATGCGTCAGATAGTCCTTGTTGCTTTCCAGGTCGATAAGTGATAACAAAGTCGAATCTGGATAGCAACATATTCCACCGAGCTTGACGCCGATTCAAAATTTGAGCCGACATGAAATATTCCAAATTCTTGTGATCCGTGTATATGGTTATCGGATGTGCCGCTTCTTCAAGAAAGTGATGCCACTCGTGGAAAGAATCCACTATAGCAAGAAGCTCCTTATTGTGGATCTCATAGTTGATCTCAGCAGCAGAGAACTTTCGAGAATAGAATGCAACTGGATGGAGCTTTTCATCAGCACCCATCTGTGAAAGTACGGCTCCGAAAGCAAAATCCGAAGTATCGATTTCCAAATAAAAGGCCTTTGCAAAATCCGGGTGGACCAAGATCGGAGCCGTTGTAAACGCCATCTTAAGATCTTGAAATACTTTCTCTATTAGGAGTCCCCATTCGAGCTTGTCCTTACACGTCAACCGAGTGAGTGGAGCAGCAACTTGGGAATAATTCTTAATAAAAATCCGATAGAAGTTAGCAAAACTAAGAAAACATTGTACGTCTCTAACCGTCTTTGGAGCCTCCCACGACACGATTGCTTCCACTTTCTTGGAATCTATTTTCAAGCCTTCTGTAGTCGCAATGAATTCCAAAAACTCCATCTCAGTTTGGTGAAATAAGCATTTCTCCAACTTGGCGTAGAGTCCTCGCTCACGTAGTTGTTCAAGGACGAGACGAACATGCTTTTCATGCTCTTTTTTGTTCTTAGAAAATATCAGAATATTATCCAGATAGATGACAACAAAATCGTCAAGATGCTCTTGGAAGATATCATTCATCATGTGTTGAAAAACTGCCGAAGCATTGGTAAGACCAAAAGGCATGACATTATATTCGAAATATCCATACCTTGTACGGAAAGCTGTCTTCCATTCGTCTCCTTTTTTAATTTGTACAAGGTTGTAGGCTCCTCTTAGATCGATTTTTGTAAAGATCCTTGCCCGTCCAAGTTGTTCAAGAAGACCAGATATCAAGGGTAACGGGTAACGATTCTTCTTTGTTACCTTGTTGAGACCTCGATAGTCCACGCACATCCGTGGCGAGCCATCTTTCTTTTCTACAAATAAGATTGGTGCTCCAGCTGGTGACTTCGAATGGCGAAAGAAGTTCTTGGCTAGATTCTCATCAATATACTTCCGCAATTCTGCCAACTCTGTCTGCGACAAATTGTAGATTAGGCCAAAAGGGGGTTGTGTTCCTTCTTGCAAGTCTATGGCACAATCATATGGTCGGTGCTCCGGTAGCATATCAGCATTCTTTTTTTGAAACACATCTTGAAAATCTTTATATTGCTCCGATATACTTGTTGTCGAAATCTTCTCTTTGCTGGTTGGAGTCGCATAAATGACAAACGATGTACCATCCTTGGACGATCTTACAAATGCTCTTGCTCTATTAAATAAAGGTTTTTTGATTCGGGGTCTTCTAACTGGTTTACTCTCGGAACGTTCTATTGGAAATGTTATCTTTCGTAACCTCCAATCTATGGTTGGATTATACTTTTCCAACCAGGAAAGACCAAGAATAATAGGACTTGACGGAGTCTTTATAATGTTGAAGATAATATAACTACTATGGTCCTTAAATGCTATTTCTATAGATTCTGATTCATGAGTGACACTACCAGACAGTAAAGGTCGTCCATCTATGACTTCTACGTAAACAGGTTTAGGTTTCCGTACTAGAGGGATCTTATGATGTTTTGTATATTCTTCGTCTAAGAAACAAGCGGATGCTCCTGAATCTAGTAATGCTAAGGTTTTAAGCCGAGGACGAAACAAAGGTTGTAAAACAAAGACAAGTTAGGCGATTGTTGTTCGCGATTTTTGTTGTCGGCCTTGCAGTTCTAATAATGGTAGGCATTTTCGTTTTAAAAAATGTGCCTCTGAATGTAACCGATAGGTCTGCTTAAGGCGATTTCCGCCTTGTGGCGCATAATATAAATAGTCCTTCCATCGCCCGCTTTCTTCTCTTAGAGTGAGGATTTGATCGTGCATGTCGTGTTGTAAATTAAAATATAGTGTGAAAGATATAAAGGAATGTGTTAAAATAAAAAGATTAAGATTAGAAGAAGAGAGGATGAAAAAAAGAAAGGGTTGTGGTTATAACCACATTATCTTGAAGGTTATAATATTTATCACAAGCTCAGGGATGATAGGTAGGCCAAACTACTAATTTCCTGCTGAAATTCCCACTAGCAGTACCAAGTCAAGAAGCCAAAGAATTCTACAGTGAAGTCAAGTGGATTCGAACCCACGTCAACTCCAAAGTAGCTAAGAACTTAACCACACAAGCTTCTTTGACTTGGCAGTGAAGGATGTAGTTCTTTCTCTTTTATCTCTAATCTAATCTTAATTGTTTTTTCTACTTATTAGATTTTTTTTCTATTTTATCTTAGATCTACTTTACCTTTATTCTCTTCTATTTTAGATCTAAACTTAAATGTTGTGGGCTGAAATTAGAAGAGAAGTTGGTAGAAAAAAAAATGGTAGTAAGAAGGTAGAATAGAAATTTACCTCAAAAAGTGAGATTCTTTCAAATTAATCCAAAAGAAAGGATTGAAGAGGTGGAAAGATATGGCTGAGGTGTCTCTTTGACCAAGGGAAGAAGGAAGACCAGGCCGGGAGGACAAGAAGGGGGTCGTGAAGAAGAAGGGGGGGTTCTTTTTAGAGAGATAGGGTTTCCTTTTGATAGGCAGTAGACGTTTTTGTGTGTAGAAGAAGCTTAGAGAGGATTTTAAGTGAAATTTTTTGTGGGTTTGTAGTAGACAAGATAAGGAACATATAGAAATAATTTTTATGTCTTTTGGTTAAGTATCAAGGGAGATATGAGTCGTCAAAGTTGCAGGTGTTTAAGACTAGGGCAGTGAGGTTTACTAAATTTCGGGCCTCAGCTCTTGAGAACCATTTGGACTTTAGAGGCAAAATTTGTTGGGGTTGTGTTTCTTATTGAGTTTACTACTTTGAATCAAAATCTTAAGTCAATATGATCTTTGAGCAAAGAGTTATGAGTGAAATTGTAACCGGATGTAGGTGAAAAGAGAAATAGAGTGAAAGCAGAATTGGGGTTTGTATGGGCAGAGTGTGTGTGTGGGTTTTTTTGGGTATGAATGGAGTTAGGGAATGAATTTGAGTGTGAAATTTGATAGACGTGATCTAAGCAAGTTAAGAAAGAGATGAGGGTAAGTTTGATACTCATTTATCTTATAAAAAAAATGTTATGTTCTTTCAAAGTGATAGGGGTCTATTTCTAAGTCAGTGAAGTTTGGGGGAGCATATCTTTGTGATCAAAGTAGCATTTCAAGTAAAATTTGTTGGGGTTTGTAGATATATGAGTCTATTAAGTTGTGTAAAAAACTGATTGCTATTGGAGTTATGGTTAAAGAGTTATGAGGAAATTTGTAGTCGGATCCAGAGTTGGTAGAAGACAGAATTAAAGGAGAAGGGTAGAGTCTATAACTCTATTTCCAAGAGGAGTTTTGGAGCAAAAATTGGAGGATGTTTACAACATTAAGCAAGCAACAAGCCTACCAAATTTCAATACTTGGGGTTTTGATAATGAGGAGCAATGAAGGTGTGAAACAAGGGGGGTCCAGAATCAAAGGCAGCATGGAGGGGTTTCTTTGACAACATGGTTCTCTCCAACCACATGAACTATAATCAAAAGGATTATGGGGTTTGCTTCTTTACTTCCTTAAGTACTTTGTGTTCAAATTTTGCTGCAATTGATATGATATCCTAGGATTTATGGGCAAATTTGAAGGCGGGTTTTTAAAGGCAGAATATGGCAAGATTAAAAAAGTATGTTTTTATGTAAAATCTTCAGTTTTATGAACTTTATGAATCTCTTCTTGCACTTAAGAAACAAGAGGCACAAAAGACCCACTGTTTCTTAGGGCTAAAACTCTCACCATGACATTTGGTGCTTCCACTGAGAGAGCTCTAAGGCTTCAAGATTTTTTAAGGCAAGATGGGGGATAATAGAACCAGTGGTAGTCAAGCTCAAGGAGGTAGTCAAAACTTTGCAGAGGAGTTCTTTAGGGCCATGCAAATGTTTATGGGACAACAAGTTGCCAATGCAGCTGGACAAGGAGCTACAAAAGCTTTGAAAGCTGTTATTTCTAAGAATGAAAGATTCAATGGAAAGAACATTTCAAAGTTTTTAAGGAATTATACTTGTGAGATGGAAATCTATCAAATTTCAGAGGAGAAGATGATAGAGACATTTGACTTGGCAGTTGTACCAGAGATCAAAGATAAGGTGAAACATCTTCATCAAAATAATTTTGAGATTACTTAGGCCAAATTTGAAGAGAGGCTTTGAGATGAGTTTTTTGATGAAGATGAAGAAAGGATGTCCAAAAGGAATTTCTTTGATTGGGTGGAACAACAACCAGGTAACAATATGGGACCAAGTGAATTGTTAAGAGAATTTGAAAAGAAATTTGGACAACTCTCATTAACAGAGAAGAGGATTCTTGAAGTGAGAAAATCATAGTTATTTCTACAAGCTGCAAATGAAGCTTTGGAGGATAGACTATTACTTCTTCTTCAAGATGGAGCAGCTGAAGGAGGTTTTAGTACCAATTGGAGACAATTGGAGGATGCAGTAAGTCTTATTGCAAAGCAACAGTGGATAAAGGCTAGAGGATATGGAATAAAGATGGAAGCTTCAACACCACTAACTACAAGGACATCTTCAATGATACCATCAAACTCTTCAAAGGGTAAGGCTCTAGATGAGGACACTCTAGAGGAATTGGTGAAGGGATTGAAGGAGGTGAAAGTGGAGATGAGTGCTTTAAAAAAAAATATAAAGCCAAGTATCTCTCAAACTTCTGGAGGACAAAGGGGATATGTCATGAGGTGCATTTGGTGTGATGATTCTGATCATAAACGTAGTGATTGTGAATCATATGCTGATGCCATGAAGAAAGGCATCATTACCTTCAAAGATGGAAGGATTAGAGATGCATCTACAGATTTTCCTTTGGATACTAACTTTGCCAAAGGTGGAATGAAAAAGTTAATGGAAGATCGAATGATGAAGCCTAAGCCAAGAGATTCAGGTAATGCAGATTCTTATCAAATTGTGGCTTGGGAAAATAATATTGAAGCTCTATATGCTGAGAATCATGAGACTATGATTAGAGGAGCTCAGGCCATTAGAGAGAAAACAGGATGGAATGATCTAGTTGATCCAATTAGCATCAGAGCTTTTTTAGACAAGGAAAGGGAGAATGAAGACTTTCAAAATGTCTATGTGGAAGTAAAGAGAGGAAGGAATGTAGAAGATGAAGATGAAGAAACAATAAATAAGAAGCAAACACGAAAAGGTGGTGGTACAGGAGAAAGGACAAAAGAAGGCCCAACAATAAATCAACCACCACAAAATACCCTTTCATCTTCACAATCAAAGGAGGCATCAACTCCAAAGCAAAGGGTGGAAGATAACATGGAATGGGGTAAGGACAAGAAGAAGGACATAGAAAAAGGTAAAACCAAAGGCCTTACTTATAAGCTTCAATCTGATATTGAAACTTCTATTGATTTGAAAGGAGTATTGGAAGGACGGATTTTGGATGCAAAAATTGAATTTACCTTACGGGAGGACTTAGGAATTGCAAAGAAAGACTTCCATGAGTTGATTATTGATATTATCAAAAGAAAACGCCAAATGACAGTAGAGATAGTGATGACAAGTGCCATTGACACTTGTTTAACTAAAGAAGAGGAGGGAGAGATTGGCCAAGTGTTTTCTATTGAATGTAAGTCTAGCCTTGAAAGAATTATGATTGTGGAGGATGATAAGATGAGTCATGGGATTGAAGAAAAAGATGTAAATGATGATATGCCTATTGATTTAGAAGAGGAGGTTTTAGACTTGTTTTCTCTTCAACTTCAAAAGAAGAAGGAGGATACCAAC